>JAOBYE010100672.1:0-19854 GCA_025403585.1 Parazoanthus swiftii | reverse complement strand
TAGTGATACAATGTATATTATAGAAACGGCAATTGAAAATAAGTATATTATATATGCATGAACATTACTGTGTAATATCTCTGGTCTTGGCTCTGTTGCTAAAGAAAAGCTTAGCGCTCCGCTTAAACATTACTCTGTTACTCGTTTTAGTAACACCCGGCAGTGTTTACATGATATCGGATCGAGTTTCATTCGGTACGATTTTCATAGATCAAAATGTCGAAAGTAGTTCGTCTATTGACTATGCACAAATTGTGCCATAACTCTTAAAATCAAATGGGTGAAAAGCAAGCTTAATGTTCAGTTTTAACTCTTTATTCATACTGGATCTTGTTTAAAAAAGATCAAGTTGTTTGTAGGAGTAGTTCCAGTATTCAGGCCTGAGTTTTGCAAAAGCTTGGTTAGTGGAGAAGGAGTGCTGAATGCTGTTGAAGATAAGTCAAGAATCAGAAGCGTTGTGGTATACAAACTGTGAAATCTATAAATGTGTAATTCTAAAGTGTTTGGCACATTTACGCCGTCGTCATATATATGCGTAACGCTCACAAGCGAAACTTTCGTAACACTTTGGTAAAACTTTTTAATTGGTCGGGAAAGTGTGCACGCCTATGATTGTAGTTAAACGCTTCTAGTCTTATGAGCTTTTGTTTTTACTACATTTAGGGTTAGTATTACAGATACCCGAAAGCGCTTGAAACCAAAAAGGGTTTTACACCGAGATGACATATCAAAGAAGCTTAAAATTGAAGGGGTTTGCAACTCAAGGGATTTATAACCATGCAAGAAGTCTCGCAAGCACAGTGATTTATACCTGAAGAAGCTTGCAACGGAAAGGGTTTATTACCGAAGGGATTTGCAACAAGGTTTTTTTACAACTGCAGACCAAAAGATTCGAAATTGTTGAAAACTGATGAAAATTGTAAATGAAGGAGCTCTCAATTAAATCAAAGGAGTTTTCAACCGATGAAGATTATCAGCAGGATTTATAGTAGTTCATAAACAACGTTAAATGTTCCAAAAATATGTTTTTTTCACTATTGGAACAAGGGTGATACATACATAAAACTTGAATGACACTTTACAAAATAAATTGTGAACACAAGTAGGTCAAACAAAATTTTTATTTCTTCGTTTGGTTTTTTCTAACATGTCTCTACAACGGATCAAAAAATGGCTCACACGGTTTAATTGAGATCTTTTTAACTGTATAAGAAAAAATACGTAAAACAGGTAGATTTTGTCCCAAACCGTAACAAACTTGTTGAAAACGTAATGTATTTTCGAACCTTTTAAAGTCATTCAGAGCACTTTTCGCCAAAACCCTAGTTTGCGCCCTAGTCTTGCATTTTTTTAAATCTGGGGTGGAGCTTAAAGGATTATTTCTGGCGGTTGGCTTGTGTTAGGTGATCCAACCAAATTGACTATATATCAGCAAACCCAATACGAAGGTTCAACGAACACCTTGTTTTGAGTAGTTACAGACATATCATGATGTTTATGGGTTGCTTCTAAAAGCACAATTCGTTATTTTTTGTTAGGTGGTTGCAAAGGAACAGTATTACAACCATCGCCAAGGGCGCATTCACAATGTTATCGTCTTTAAAACAACTGTAAGTAAACATGCGTCCGTTTTTCAGTGTACAATTATCAGCTTCGAGACTGGTCAACTAATATATACTTTCTTCTTAATGCAGCTTCTGAAGTACTAACCATTACAATTGTTTTAACTGCTTTTTTCCGTTAGAAAACAAATTTTAAGTCTCGAGTTTGGGTTTGAGCTTCCGTCGTTCAAACAGCAGCTATACAGATAAAAAATGCACAAGTAGTTCTACAAAAGATAAATCGTATTTGTTTTCACCTAAATTCTTCTCGTTTATTTGTTTTCTATCTGGGATAGTGATAAGAGGACTATCTTCTTACGAGTTTTCGTCTGGTTACTTATCTCGACAACAATCTTAGCAGCAAACCTAGTATGAAAAATCAATTGAGAGCAGTTACTGAGTATTAGGTGCGGATGTTTTTAAGTTGCTTGTAAAAACAAAGTTATTTCTTTCGTAGGTATCTTCATTATAACCAAATAACAGCCATCCTCGACGGGATATTTTCAAATCTCACATCGCTAGAAGAATTGTAAGTCGGATTATTTCAGCCTGATAAGTTGTCATTCGAAAAATGTTATTTTTTCTATATGGTTTTTAACCCAAGTACAAAGTACTAACCACTACTATCATTTCAAGTGTTTCCTTACTTTACAAAACTAGTTTTCTAGCGTGTGCTTATGGTCTTAATTAACGTAAGAGGTTAAGAAGTGGCTTAACTTGACCCCTCACAAAAGCTGGTTATTTGGCACGGAAGCAGCTTTGGCCTAGTTAATTACTTCCAAATTTTTTTTATGACCAGACGCTATGGCAACAGTCAATTCGTTTCATGTACACTTTCTCGTGAGTCGGGAGAAACTGGGTCAGGCGAAGTTAGTTAGCAATCTACAGCATGATTCGAAAGGTCAGCATAGTGAAACGTAACTACATCTGGCTCGTAGCTCACTCAAGTTGACAACTCCAACGGTTTTTGAAGGGCTTATTCATGAACGAACACTTGACATAAGTACAAAGAATCTAAAACGAAATCGAGCAAGTAACACAATTTCTTTTTCTTTTTAGGTGGCTGTGGGATAACGAAATTTCAGTCATCGACAGTGATGCTTTTACTGGATTAGCTTCGTTAACGGAGCTGTACGTATAGCGTCAACAAATGTCTTCATCAAAACTACTGAGTCATTTCACATTCTTTTTTCCTTTATTTAAAAAAATATGGTTAACACAAGTTCATTTTCAATAATCATCACTATCGCTTTAACTCCTCCGAGTTTCTACTCTGTTCTTCTGTTCTCATCTTCTGTCAGTCAAAAGCAACAACGTAAACATAAACAAAAACTGTAATATTTATTTTGCACTTTTAAGAAATTACTATAATTGCATTGGAAAATAAATAATATGGCCATGTTTTTGGCAAATTTGGACATTTTCCATTTTTTAACCAAATTTTTTCAAATAATTTTTAGTCTTGAGGTAAATTATGCGACAATCTTGAAACATAGGTACCTTTGCACGTGATATGTGACGACATATGTATTGCGCAATACCATTTTATGAAATTCAAGATGGCGGCCATGTGTTTTGCACTGTGTCAAATTTTGGAAGCATTTCTTGCAATTAAACGATCAGTAAAATTTATAACAATGTTTTTGAAAGAAATAACAATGTTGCTGTTTTTGAGCTACTGCGACATTTGAACATTGAAACTAAAAAGTACTTTGCCAAACTGAAATTGATTTAAATAGTGTCATTTATACTAAAGCGTCGATTTATTAGCTTTTGATAGCTTTTATTTGTCATTTTTTGAAGTCTGTAACGTTCTAAATGTTTCTGTTTCGGATCAGCAAGATTTGATAGAAACGTGAATTTTTTACATTTATGACATCATTATGACGTCATTGTGACGTCGCGTGTCAATTGATTATATCAAATTAATTGGTTTGTGGTTATCTATTAGCCCACCAAATTCCATTCCAATATATGTTGAATAGTTTCAGAGTTATGCGCTGCGGTCACTTTCTTCCCCCTTCCCGGGAACCCCCAAAAAGCCCGGGTAAGATAGGGTTAAGTTAGATGGATGACATTAAAATTAACAGTAGTCATAGCGTTTTTTTTGGTAGATCTATTTGGTCCGGGTAACGGTTGGGAAAACGGCCATGAAACCTCGCAACTTTCCTTAAATTCGTACGGTAAATCTCTTGTATATCATTTGTTGGGGTACGAGGTGTGCTGTTTTCATGATAATTAAAAATAAGTGCGACTTCCAGATTTTCGGAGTTTCCCGTTTTTAGGAATTTTTCAAATGTTTGGACATTTTTTCCCATTTAATTTTCATATGTATTTTAATTCTTCAACTTTAAAGCTTTCTACAGTTATCGACAGTGGAGTGTAACAAAACAGATAACGTGGTGCATTCTGTTTCTTGAGAATCAAGTTTTCTCCAAAAGTGTTAAATATTTGTTTAATTTCATGTTTCTGTTGTACTAAATTTCTACATCAGTTTTGGAAGAATTTGAATACGAGACAAAGAAGGCTTTTCTTGTTGCTAGGGTAACAGCCACCTTAACAATTTATAGATTTTGGTTTTTGATAATATTAATAACTAAATACTTATATGGAACATTTCTAAATATAAAGATACAGTACCTTTAATATTGAAGCTAGAGTATGACAATGGTTGCTATAATACTTAAAAAAATAAAATTATCTAAAAACTATCTGAAAGAATATGGGGAACCTTTTAGATCGAATAAAACTAAATCAATAAAGAAACGGCTGGCCTTGCGAAGTAAAAATGGCTTCACAGCACACTCAGGAGTGCCAGTACTCAGTGACCTTAAAGGACATTGGTCCAATGTTTTTTTAATTTTTTTTTATTTTGATAAGTTTTTTCAGTTTTGTGCGACAAATGTTCATTGTCAGTATTATCGTTAATGCACGTCTTATTTAGTGTCTGGTTTTCAACACAACGTTAATTTTGTTAGCCGCAGCGTCTCTTGTTTCAGCAAAAACAAATATCGAACCGTAAAAATAAGCTCCCCCAATCCGCCAAAATGTCTTCCCGCGAAACATAAAGTTTGTCCAATCGCATAAATAATTCCCGCGAAATTTTCTTCTTGCATGGTATCTCCACTTTTATTTTATAACAGTTAGCCAGAAATGATCGTTTAACTGACAGCAGTTGAACAGTGATTACGCACTTACATTAGTGAGGTACTTATAAAGCACAATTGTTTCTTTGTAAGGGAGCTGTTTGACAACAAATTAGCAACCATCCCAGTTGGCGTCTTCAGAGGATTATCATCATTAAAGTCGCTGTAAGTATCACGTCGATAAATGTCGAGCTATTAACTTCATTTGATTTTCTGATTTCTTTGCAAAAACCTTTGCTACTAAACCAGTGCTAGTCTGGATTTCGGTTTTGGGCTTTTGCCATTTAAAAGCAAACAAACGAAACAACCACGACATTTTTTTCGCACTTGCACTTTCGAACTGTTTAAAACGTTTCATTCTTATCAAAGCGAATGATGTAACTTTAAATAGGGTGCTGGGAACCTAAATTAAAGATTAGGAGAGTGCATAACTAAAATTAAAATTAAGTTCAAAGATTTGCTTACGCGTACACTTTCAGACTAAAACAACACTACACTAAGCATGCTTAGTTTATTCCCAAATTTTCATTGGATGAGAATCAATTACCCTGCAAGCAGAACATTTCCAGCAGAGCTGTTGTAGAGTTATTACACATCCATGTTTTTATGGTTGCTTCTAAAAATTCAATTGTTTCTTTGTTAGAGGTCTAGATCAGAACAGATTTACAGCTATCCCCGTCGGGTTATTTTCAGGACTAACATCACTAAACGAGTTGTAAGTAACATATCAAGGCCGGTTTATTTCACACTGATAGTTTGTCATTCGAACTATTTTCTTTCTTTTGGAGTATGCAAAACTAGTGAAAACCAGTAAGATTTGTGCGCGCACTCTGATTGGCTCTAGCTCTTGACTCTAGCTCTGAATATGCATCGCTAATCCGAGCTCGCAAAAAGGGAACACAAATTGGCTCGCATTTCGCAGCTATTTTTATTCTAACAGCTAGCACGAGGAAAGCAACTAAATTTAGTTTAAACGTTTTTCGAAGTAGGTTGAACTGATTTGATTTCATTTTGGTCCATTTTTGTGGGAAAATAGGGTTCGATTTCCAAGAAGTTCTACAAACCATATCAAAATAGGTGAATGTAATCGTCAGCTATAAAACGCGACAGAAACTGCTACAGCCAGAAAAATTGTTTGCCAGAATTCGTTCGGCATTTTTAAGAATGCCAATCCGCTTTGAAACAAATCCTTATCCACTACGATTTATCGGTGAAAGTCAATTTCACAACGAAATTAAACTCTGAATATTTTCCTTAAAACACCATGAAATTGGTTATAAAAATAATACAATTCCCAACAGTTCAAGAATATACTACACCTGTCAGCGAACTCTGTTGTTGCTAAAATGTTTTGGCGATTGGTTGAACGGCAAATTTTTGAATTTTTGAAAACTGATGGGGGCACGGCTCAATGAACTGCACCTTATACAGGCTTAGTCGATATCCACTCGATGGGAGACGTTCCAAGATGTATGAGTAAATAATATCACTTATTATCAATAGTTTTTATTCTGACCTCTTTTATTTACTGTTCTGGGGTATATAGGGGGGGGAGGGGTTGGTTGGATAGGATTATTTTTTAATTCTTTTAAGAATGGTTTATGTTCTTTTTTCAGATTCTTTTTAGCAGCTGCTTGCACTTGAGCAAACACTATTTTAACCGTAATTTAACTGTTGCCACCACTCTTGGATCTTTTTTAGATTTATTCTGCCAATTGAAAAAGAAAATATCCTTTTTCTGTCGAAAACATAGGTCATACTTGTACCCATTATTATAGAAACAGTGTCAAGGCTTCTTCACAGGAAAAAAATATAGACTTTCAATGGAAAATCTTTGTATTATGTGATAAGCGCAATGCATGGGTCAGGTCAAGGTATTGATATGGAAATTATATCTTCAAAACAAGAAGAATAGTTTGAGTATTTAACCTTCATTATAAAAATCTATCCAAATCCTTAAGTTTCGATTCAGTCACGGATTTGTAAATTAATTTATATGGAATTTTGAAATTTTGATTACGAAAATTAAGGCCCTAACAGGGCTTAAAGCTTTATTCTTCTCGTTTTGAAGATATGAGTTCCAATGTCAGTACCTTTTTAAGAGCAAACGTTTTTGTCAAAATTGGATGTATAATAACGGAGTAACATGGCTTGAAAATATCGAACAGTCTTCCAAACACTTGCTGTGATTTTTGCCGCTACCGTCCCCAAATCAAGACAAGGTGGCGACCGTGCAATGGTCTACTGCATGAGTTCACGGGGAAAACTTTGAGAATAGCTTAGAACAGAAAGAAAAAATTGTAACATAAAGAAGGCAATGCAATAGCTTATATTCATTAACTATGCTTGTTTTACTCCTTTTTTATAGCTCGAAACTATATTTAGAATGATTTACAAAACTGGGTAACTTCCAACTCACGCCAAATTTTAGAAAGTTACATTATGTAGCCAATACATGGTTTTTGTAAGCCAAGTTGAGTTTCCCCCAAATCATTACCAGATCGCTTTGCTATTTGGCTGCCAAAGAACACCAACTTGGCTTCGGTGTCCGAGTCTCCAGATAATGATGCTAATTCGGAAAATACTCATCATTTTTAACTAACAAATTTCCAAATGCTAGCAGACAAATTATCTGGAAATGTTTCCTTAGTAATCCAGGATAGCCAGCAACTAGCACATGGCTTGAAACAAATTTCCTAACTGGAAATACACTTCATATATTAATCGTCAATAAACATGACGGGTTTCAGTAACAGCAAAGATGGTCAGTAAAAAAGAGAAGTTTGTTTTGATCATTTTATCCACTTCTCTTTTGATTTCTCATCGAAATACCAAAAAGAGATTGTTTTCTTTCCAGGCAAACTAATTTAAAAATACATTCTGCAGAGATCGGCCTCACACAATGAATTGAACATTAAATCTTGTGATTTTCACCTGATCACTTGTCAAGTGACTGTCTTCAGTTTATCCCGGCCGCTCAGTTTTTGTTTTGCGCGAACATTTGTTGTGTAAAAACATTTCCTTGTGTTTGAAAGTGAGAGAATTTGTGAATTATTGAAAAAAAAACAACTTAACCAAATGGTAATCGAGAGATCTAGAACCTTTGGATCTTTAGCCGAAGGGGATGATGAACAGGGGCTTATGGTAGATTATAGAGCACCTTCAAATCTAGCATATAAAATGTTTTCTTTACTATTAAGAAAAAATAATAGATACCTAAAATTTAGATGACACTTGACAAAAGTATTTTCTTCGTTTGCTTTAATCTTATCTCCTCCCTTTATAAGATCAATGGATAACTCACAAATTGAAGTGACCCAATAAAACAAAGAAAAAACACATAAAACAGGTGGATTTTGAACAAAGCGGTAGCATATTTGTTAAAAATGTGATGTAATAAACGAATCCTTAGAAATAATTGGGATCCCTCTTCGCTAAAATCCTGAACATGAATTTTTCACGAACAGCACGTTTTGATTGATTGCAAATCTTTTTCTGTTAGGCATCTGATGCATAACATACTTATAGCCATCGCCGAGGATACCTTTAAAGGGTTAACGTCGTTAAGGAAACTGTTAGTAGCACGTCTACTGATAACTGGTCTTTCGAATTATATTTCTTTCATCTATTGTTTTACCAGCAGCATCTGAAGTACTAAAAATCATAATCGTTTTTACTGCTACCATATGTTAGAAAACGATGTTATAGTCTGAAATAAGGTTTTGCGCTTCCATTGGTCAGACTGGTAGCAACCTGATTCGTTAATCAAAGATGTGCTGGCAATTTTTATATAAACAGCATTGAAATAAACACGATAAGTTTTTTTTCCAACATATTTTCATACGTTTGGAGTAAATGAACAATCTCGAGTTACTAATTTCTACCTCGACATACAACGCCTCTGCCAAAAATTGGTTGTATCACTGAAATTGTACTTACTATTTTTTAAAGTAAAAATGTCTTTTTTTTTGAACATGTATAAAAATTTTGCTCTACAATTGCTCTGAATTTGTTACAAGGCCTCAAACATTGACCAAATTTACACTAAATTTAGTGCTTTTGAGCCCCCCTTTCTGGGGGGCATTACTCATAAACAAAAGATTTTGAGAAGCTTTCAAATGTGGCATTTAACATCACTCTCCACTACGACTTTGCCCACTGAGTATGAAGCCAAACGGCTGACCCCCATTTCAAGGTTCTGTACCAGTTTCTCAGGCAGAGCCTCTTAATAGACGAATTTAAATAAAAGCTATGAGTAATATGTATCCAAACAAATAAGGTATGTATAAGGGGAGGAGGTGTTTTACATCAAGTAGTTTAGTTCACACATAAAGGAAGAAAAGGAGAAAGAAAACGAAAATTCTATCTAACAAAACATTACTGTCTATCATGAATTTGGGAGAATTTGTGTAACTTGTTCAACTTCCTCAGTCTAAAGGAATGTTAAATAAGTTAAATATGCACTTTTAGAAAACAGCAGTTCTTGAATGAATATACACATTTGTTTATGAAATGCTTATGAAAGCACAAATGTTTCTTTGTTAGTTTTCTGTATGATAACAAGATTTCAACCATCGCCAAGGGTGCATTTAATGGATTAAGTTCCTTGAATGAAATGTAAGTAACACTTTACTTTAAAGATGAACTTCCCAATGAAAATATTTGGTTTAACCATATCCAGACTAGGCTTTTTTGGCCTCCCCTGGACTGAGGAGTGATGGGGGGGGGGTGCACTAGGCTTTTTTGGCCTCCCCTGGACTGAGGAGGGAGGGGGGGGGGAGTGCAGACATAATAACAGTAAAATCCCTCCGCTTTAATGCAAAACTTTAATACACGCTGTTGTTACACTTATAAGAAAGTTGGTTTAAAAAACTTTGGTTATAAAACTTATCGCTAAAAAAACATCGACGTTTCGATGTCGACTTTACACCATTATCAAAATACAAATTGAGTGGAAAGAATGGAGCTGATATATACTATTTTGGAGAAGTCTATTCATTTGGTCAGCGAGTGTAAGGGACGTGGGTTCGATTCCCATTCGTGGCAACATGTTTTTCTTTCAATTTTTGTTTCTTATTGTTTGTATATAGAGGATGGGTCTCTTCGCATATTCATAACTTTTATAATTTCTTTAAAATAAAGCAAATAAAACGCGCCTTCTGATTGGCTATGCAGCGTGCTTTGCTATTGTATATAGGCACTGTGCAGCGTGGTTTATAACCTTTGGAGTTATTTTTCAAGTTGGAGGAAGATGACGATTTGCCAAATTGTTGCCAAGTTCTGGCTTCGAAAGATAATAGAACCGCTTTCAAAACACAACTTTTAAAATCAACAAAACTATTTAAAAAAATTGCGTTTTGCGTATTTAGCTCTCGAGGAGCGGACAATATCTTAGTCATTATCAATATTATCCATTCGCGAAACATCAACACGAGTTCAATCCGCAACACTCTATGTCTGGAATTAGTTCGCGGTTTTGATGGCACTAGAAAACCGACGCGGCTTCTAACTGAGGGGACATACAATCTGGTGAACTTATAACCAAGCTGGTCACAATCGAAGAAGCTTGAAGCCGGTAGAGCTAATAAGTGAGGAAACTTATAACCCAGCGAGTGTATAATCGAAGGTGCTTATAAACGAATTTTACAACTGAGAAGGCCTAATCGCGAAGGAGGTTTCAACCGATAGTTCTTATATTACCGCCGGAAGCTGCTCAAAATGGAACAAGTTTTCACAACCGAAGGAATTAATAGCCAAAGAGCTTGATAAAAAGGAAAAACGGTCTAAAAATAACCATTGAAGCGATAAAGAAAGTTATCAATATTTAGAGGTAACGCTCGACCTAAATACAGGACAGCATAGCCCTTATATGAAGCCTGGCAATATCTTGCAATACATAATGTCAACGCAGGGTCAAACCACCACCCGGCCGTGCTGAGAAACATACCCGAAGGCATCAAGAAGCGACTATCAGAAATATCATCCAGTGAACAGGAATTCCTGAAAGCCGCACCACCATACCAACAGGCGCTGAACAATGCCGGATACGACTACAAGCTGCACTTCGACCATCCCCAACCAAAAAGAAACAACAAAAACCGCAAGCACAGAGTAATATGGTACAGCCCGCCGTATAACCGAAACACCAAAACCAACATCGGCAAAGAATTTCTACAGGTCATTGATAAATGCTTCCCCGGCAGTAACAAGCTGCACAAAATATTCAACAGAAACACTGCAAAAATACCCTATAGCTGCATGCCCAATACAGCGGCGATAATTGAAACCAACAACAGAAAAAAATTGAGACCAGTCAGCATTGGGGAGAAAAGAAAATGCAACTGCGCTAAAAACACTGTATGCCCATTGGACAAAAACCGCCTGGCAGAAAACATCGTATATCAAGCCACAGTGACCTGCGAAGACTTATCATCCAAAGAAACATACGTTGGCATCACATCAATAATCTTTAAGGCGAGACTCGCCAACCATAAGGCATCGTTCAAGTCAAGGGAGAAGCGAAACGCGACTGAGCTGAGCAAGAACATATTGCAGCTAAAAGATCAGAACCGCGAATTCAAAACCAATTGAAGAATATTATGCCACGCGAGCCCTTATTCGAATGTGACCAAACGATGCAACCTCTGTATCGCCGAAAACTATGATGTCGCCGAAATAAAAAGGATACAAGTAACTGATAATCAGTTGGAAAATTGTAATGTGTGCAATTCTACAATTGGTTGGTAAATCTAGGAATGTTTCACAAGCAAATATGCAAAAAGCGTGTAGATTTCCATCAAAGCGGATATTATTTGTCAAAAAATGAAAAATATCGAAACCTCGGAAATTATTTTAAAGCCCTTTCGCTTTTTTGCTTTAAATAATAGTAGTAATTGAAGACAACTTTATTGCGGTTTTTTGTGTTGCTAGATATCTCGACATTAACTTTGTAACAACCAAGTATTTTAGAATATTTGACGGATAAAAGTAGTAGAGCGATCGCACTTATATGTTAACAAGTTTCTTGTAAACTTACAACTGTTTCTCTGACAGGGATCTGACTGATAACAATCTAACAGCCGTACAAAACGGCTCATTTGTGGGATTACAGTCGTTAGAGATACTGTAAGTAAAACGTCAATGAATGTCAGCGCAATACACTCGTCATTCAATTTGTATTTTCCTTTGTCTATGGTAACTTCACAGCCACTTACCATTATACAATCGTTTTCACTGCTACCAAAGTTAAAGAGCGAATTCTAATATCTGGGCAGCAACGGTAAAAATTAAAAAAAAAACATTTCTTTGCACCATTTGAAGTATTTCGAAAATTTAATTCAAATTAAGAAAACTAATTATTTATCATTTGCTGGAAATCTAAATTATCTGATTAAGAGATTGCATATCTGAACACAATTCAAGGTTTACAGATTTATTTGAAAAAGCACTATGCTAAGCATGCCATCAATTTTTACATTACTTCGAAGTCATATTACCCTGCAGGCAGATCATTTAATGGCCAGAGTTGTTGAAGGATTACACTCTTGTGTTTATGAGTTGCATGCATATCACGATTGTTCTATTTTAGGATTCTTGTTGGAAACAAACTTACAGTCATCACCAAGGGCGCATTTACAGGATTAACGGCGTTACGGGAGTTGTAAGTAACACGTCTACAAATGTTAGCCTGATACAATGTTCATTCGAATTTCTTTTTATCTAAGTTCACAATCACTACTTATTATCATTGTTTCCACTGCTACATTACGGATTTCGAAAACAAAATTACAGACTAGATTTCCGTTTTGGCTCCCTTCAGCGAAAGCAAACAACAACAACAACAACAACAGCGACAGCGACAACAGTAACAATAACAACAACAACAGCAACAGCAACAGCAAAATTATTTTTGCAGCATTTGAAAATTTAGAATTACATTGAAAAAACGAACTACTTCACCTAGTAGCTCTACATCCGAAACAAACTGCGCATGGGAAGGCAAACGGAAGAAACTCAAAAGTTTGCTAGCATGAACATTTTCAGATTCAAAAGCACTACGCCAAGGTCCAACACTTCTTAAATAAATCAGAGTTAAATAACTTTGTCTGAAGAAGCCGCTAAATTAATTTGGTCAACAAGGTAGAAAAAGGGGGCAGATTTATTATTACATTTGACGAACCACTTGACAGGGTTAACTTTCTTCCGTTAGATTAGTATTGACTTGTATAATAAGCACAACCAATTTGGTTTAGATAGCGTTAATCCTTTTTGATTTTTATTTGTCGGCTTCTTCTTTCCAGTCATACATGTATTATTTTTCTAATTATACAGGATAGTCAAGCTGTTATTTGTGTCTGTGATGCTTTTAGGTTGGTTTATAAACGAGGGTCTTGCAATGAGGAAGTTGGGATGCTTATATTCGAACACAATAAATATATCCAGTTAAGATAGCACTTCATCCGACCATACACACGAAAACTGTCAAGATAAGAATTTTTATAATGGTCTTTGTCATGCAACGCTATCATCGCAACAAGTCGTTATTTGAGTCACCTGGTAACTTTCTACCAATATGGAGGCTTCAAACTTGTTCAAAAATCAACACCTGGGGCATTACAAAGGGTAAAACACCTGTTACTCTGTTTTAGTCGGATCCTATTGTATATTAGTTTACTATTGCTTTGTTTGAGTACAGTGATCGCACCTTTGGGAACAAGGAAAACATTTTCCAAAATGTTTACAAAATCAAGCACTTTCAAACAAGGCAGCTAATAAGTTTCCTTCTTTTCGCCCCAGCCACCGACTTCTTAGACAAAATTTGATGAACTAGGACTACACTAATAGACAACGCTACCACAGATGCGTTCATGTATTAAGTGTTTAAACAGTCAATTTGTTGTAGCTTAGATTTTGTAGTTATACAAAAAACGTCACTCCTATAATTGTCGCAGCAGTAACACGAGCAGCTGATGTTTACTTTCAGTTAAACATATTTGGGGAGAAACGGAGACTGTGATACCAGGTTGAAAAGGAAAAGAACTCCTCAAATGGATGTACAAATTATGCATGTGCTGCACGTGTTTCCTTTTCGAGAGGGTCTTTCGAGAGATTTTAATGGGGTAGTATAACCAAAGGAGACTTATAACCAAGGGAACTGATAACCGAGGAAACATATAAACGAAAGGGATCAAAACAAAGGTAGCTTAAATTCGAGAATTACAATTTTATCTTTGTTAGGGAGATGTTTCTTAACAAGATAACAACCTTTGAGAAGGACGCATTTACAGGACTAGGCTCGTTACATGTACTGTAAGTAACAAATCTAAGAATATCAGCCTAACAAGTCTTCACTCGACGTCACCCCCCCCCCCCCTACACTCCCCTGTTTATCGTTTAACTACAATTCATAATCACCAAATTTTATAAATTCATTTTCTCTGCTATGTTAAGGCAGAAAAAGATTTCTCATCTGGATTTCGGTTTTGAGACTCCGTCGTTTAATGAAAATTAGACAACAACAAGAAAACTTTTAATTGCGCCATTTGGAACTATTTAGCAAATTTTAATTTAAAATTCATATTGAAAAAATAACTGACTTAGTGATCAAACAACTGCACACTGACATGACTGGCATTTCACGGATTTTCTAACAAGTATATTTTCATTTTCTTTCATTTGTACATGAAAATCGCGTCTGATTGCTTGATGACTTTCTTAAACGGCTGCATGGCTAGTTTGCTTCTTATACCGATTTCATGGCAGATCTTGTGGGTGCTGATACAGCGACGACGCTGTTTATAGCATATATTCTTGTACTTCGTGAAAACTGATGAGGTAGTAAGACAAACTGCTGGTTCTTACCCAATCGCCAAACTAGAAAATTGTGTGTTGAAAGTCGATCTAGCTGTTACTATTTATATCAGTTCAATTAAGGCTTTTCATAGCTGTGGGGGCTGCAAGGGAGATCTTGTCACGGGATCACAAAATACAATTTTAAATTTCACAGGTCACAAAACTTTGTACTGCGTTTCCACGATTCACGACAATTCAAAAGCTACAAATGCAAAAACGATATAAAGTTTGAAAAAGTTACGCTGAAACTCAATGTTAATGCAAATTTCTGAGACTAGGACGGCTCGTCATCGTCGTCATCCTCAATAACATCTTCATCCAATTTCACAACCCCAACTAGCTCTATTGGTGTTTATTTCTACATGCACTCCTTGACACTTTTATTGTCTTTAATGACATGACGTCAGATGCGCATGCATTGGAGTTGTTATGCCCATGCTTGCTATTGGTATTACAGTTTGATTTTTAAAAATGCCTGAGTTGTATGCTGATATTATTTTAATGAGCTGCTTGTAAACTTACAATTGTTTCTTGGTTAGGGATATGGATGACAATGAGATAGTAACAATCCCAAACGGCCTATTTATTGGATTGCCATTGCTAAAAACACTGTAAGTAACCTATCTACAAAATATTGTCAACCTAAAATGCTTTCATTCGAATTCGTAGTTTCCTTTCCCTATAGTTCTTGACGCAAACTTATAAACACTTACCGTTATAAAAATGGCTTCCACTGCTACCTAAGCTGAAAAGCGAATTCTATTCTATTCTGGACTTCGGTTTTGATCTTCCGTCATTCAAAGGCAATTAAACAGTAGCAGCAGGAGCAAGAACAAGAACAAAGCCAACCAGGGGTGGATCCAGACTAGTTCACAGTGTTCCGAAAACTAGTCACAGTTTTGTGATGCTCAACATTTTTAGTCCAAAAATTAAACGTTACAATCCGGTTTTTTTTATCACATTACTGTTCTACATTTTTGTTTCGGTCTTGCTGCACCATTTTCTATCCTCACCTCCTCCCTTGTCAGAGGTATTTGACGAGTTCGTGGTGACTCAACGACGAAAGCCCCGTGAAAAACCCGAGCTTTATTCTATTATTCCCAGTGAATTAGTCACAACGCAATTTCATTGGTCGAGGGTTTTTGATGGTTTGGAAACCACTGATAATGTCTTCCTATTGGCTACGAAGATTTCGGAAATCACTCACAAACGACTTACGTTATATAAATAGCTTGGAACCGAACTTTCACGTTACTTTGTGAAGCGCAAAGAAATTTATGAAATGTTCCATCGTTTTGGGGAACGTTACATTGTTTGGGGCATATATAGAGGTACTTTAAATACTTTATTATGTTCTTTATAAGGGAATGTGACCCACCGAACTCTTATGCAATTTCCATAGTAATTGGTTTTGCAACGAGTATCAAAGCACAGGCGGCTAAATTTAGACATTGCACATAGCTATAGCAATTTGATCGAGTTAGTTATTAAAACACTAAAACAGTAGAAACAGAGCGCCTTTTACTTCGGTTGTTATAAACTGGGACCGCTAATCTACTACAAACATTTGAAAACTTCTCGGGCAGCTTTGCATTTGATCGATTATCTAGTTCCAGTCATAGCGTCGTCTGTCGCTAGGGGATAACCTACCTGCCGTTCTAAAAGAAGATTGTTCTCCATTGCTTATGACTTGCTTGTAACAGCATGATTTTTTCGTTTTAGATTCCTTGCTTCCAACCGAATAGCTGCCATCCACAGCCTCACATTTTCAGGATTAACGTCGTTAGAGTCACTGTAAGTAACATGCACTTGATAACTCGTTCTTCAAACTATCTTCTATTGTCTGGGTTCTTAATCAAAAGGGCTTATAACCGAAGAGGCTGATAACCTAGGGCTTGATAACCGATTTGTGTCTAACCGAAGGGACTTTTAACCAGAGGAACTTAAAACAAGTGAAACTTTTAACCAAAGGGATTATGATTTATGGCAGGTTATAAACACCGATAAATGTTATAGTAAGATGTTTTCTTCACTATTGGTACAGGGGCGATTTAATAAACTTGGATGTTACTCAATTAACTTAATCAAAACAGTGCAATCGAACCTCTCAAACCATGAAAACAATTCATAAAACAGGTAGAATTTGACCAAAGTGGTAGCACTTTTAAAGATGTAAAACAATATCCATTGTAATACTCGGACATGTAATGTAGTATTCTTTTGGCACCGTCATAGGGTCTTATTTTTAATCCCGTCTAGTACTTGAAAACTTTTTCTATGCCGTACCGTATTTCCTCGAATAAACGCCGCGGCGTTTATTAAATTTTTCATGATTTTGGTGCGGGTTTATTCGAAGAAATACGTCGTTATAAACTAAAGCAAGTATCCAAAGATGTTTTAAAAACGAACGAACTCTGATACTCTTTGTCATTTTTTTGTTTGTTAATATACCAGAAACATTGAATGCGCTGATAAGCGTTTATAAATTAATAAACAAGGCTGGTAACTATTTGAAAGCGGCGTTTATTCGGGGGCGGCGTTAATTCGAGGAACTGACACGGTATTTTGTTTGGTAGCTACACAATACAAACAGTTGAAGCACAGTTCCCTTCCTTGTTAGGATCCTGTATGATAACAATATTACAACTATCGTCAACGGCACATTCACAGAAGTAACATCGTTAAAGTCGCTGTAAGTGCTATTATTATTCCGATAGCTGGTTATGCGAGTAATAAACCTTTATATATTGTTGTTATTGCATCTTCCGAAGTACTAACCATTATATGTGCTCTAGCTTACTGCAATGCTGCGTTAGAAACGGACTTTTAGTCGGAATTTTGGTTTCTGGCTTCTGTTAGTCAAATTCATACTAACAGATGAAAAACTACTTATTTAAACACAAATGCTACCAAACGCGCCATTCAAAGATTTGCTGTTGTGGACATTTTCAGTTAGAAACAGTACTGAAATATGCAAACTAAGTATTTTTCCAACAACTTCTGTTCCTCAACTTGACGTTAACTAACAACGTGTATCCCTTTTGGATAACACAGGGAAGTTGGCTCCTGAGCTGCTGTAATTTTAACCTGATAACCGGCATTTTTAAAAACTGATGATACACGCAAAGCAAAAAATACAGAAAGAGGTTTTACCACCTGTATCGAACATTCAGAACTTTGATTTTTCTTTAGGTGACTAATTTTAGCAACTGCACAAACTCGTTTAGCTAATTTAGAATTCCGCGTTCCAGCAGGAACATCATAGGCTGACGTTGAAACTTTAAATGAATGTGTGGAAAGGTAATATAACCACAAACAAAACACAAACATTAAGATCGACCAAACTATTTCAAGAATATAGCGTTGAAAGTATATCTTGTCAATGTTATCCCAACTCGACGCACATCATTGGTTGAAAATGTACATCCTTATTTCTGGATATAACTCCGTCGATCTTTAAAGTGCGCGTTTGGATAGCACTCATAACCTAGGGGCTCATAACCGAGGTATTTTACAAGTGATTGGGCTCATATTGTCGAGAGACTCGAGACCGTAGGGGCATATCACAGGAGCTCAAAAGTGAAAGAATTTATAACCGAGGAAGCTAGAAACCAAAGGGGCTGATAACCGAAGAGGCCCCGTTAAATCTAATAAAATATGTTTTCAACACTATTTGATCAAGGGCGGTAGATACATTGAATTTAGATAACATTTTATACTTTTTTTGTTTAGTAATTTTAAACTTCTCTGTGGTGGTTTAAGGGATGATTAACCAGGTTCAGTCAAACCCTTTTTACCAAAGAGAATATACATGAACGTGTTTGTTTTGACCAAAGTCGGTAGCATATTTGTTGAAAAAATGTCATAATCGAATCCGCTGAAGTTATTCGAAATCCCTTTCCTTAAGAACCTGGCTCCGCCTCAGCTTCGCGTTTGTATCTAATATTAGCTGTTACTTGAAGAGCCACTTCTTACGGTTTTTCGTGTTAGTGGGTATCTAGACGTTAACTTTGGATCAGCAAACTCGGTACGTGTTTCTAATAAACAGCTGTTCTTGAGTGAGTACACACACGTTTATGAATCCTTGCAAAAGCACACTTTTATTTCTAGGCTTCTTGATGGGAACAGCATTGAAACCATCGCCAAGGGAGCGTTTACAGGGTTATCGTCTTTAACAACACTGTAAGTTAACGATCTGAAGCCCCGAGGATCACTCGTCATATGAATTATTTTCCTTTATCTATATTTTTGTTACGTAAGTTCCAAAGTAACGAACTACTGCAATCGTTTTCACTGGTACGTTGAGTCAGAAAACAAGTCTAGACTTTGTTTTTTTTCAAAACATCTTTTCCTGTTAAGTCCTATCCCACCAATCCAACCATTACTTTTCTTGATCTGAAATCGAGGCTCATCTCGGCAAATTTCAACCGCCATTTGATTTTGAATAAACTTCAAACCACGGATTGGAATCAATGCATTGTTGAACCTTGCTAAATAGTTAATACTTTCTCAAAACCATCACTGTGAAGAATTTTTAGAGAGAAATTTCAGAAGATAAAGCTACGGCAGCAACAAAATTAGGTAAGCAGCAAGTTGTGAAATCAATTGTTTTTGTTATGGCAAGTCTCTGCCGGAAGTTTTTGTTCGAGTAAACTGTAAAATCACACTCAACATGAAAGAAAACCGAGTTCGTTCAGGTTTTCGAATCCATTTGTAGACATTATTTAAGAACAAGAGATTAACTGAAGTTTGCAGTTACAACTGTAAAACGATGCCGAGTATTGTTATTAAGCTTTGAATCGGAAAACTAACTGGTTTGGGATTTCATATTATTCACTGTTCGAAAGTTCAAAGGTGTCCGCTTTAAGACTTTTCAAAACACTCTTCCTGAAACAAAATTTGCCTTAGACATCTTCGCCCGTTTTGGACAAGCAACGGTTTCGAAGTAAACTTCGTTATAAACTACTGAAAAAACTGTCAATTGTATCGGCTCAAGTCGTCTAGAGGACATTTAGGTTTTGTTAGCAGATCAATGAAACTTCATACGCACGCGTCAACTGTTGAGTGTTGGTTGTCTTGGATGTTGTCTCGGGCAAATGTTCACTTTTTGGACAATTTCTCATCCTCGGGCCTGTATAACTCAATACAACATACCACGAAAGTAGTTTATTCACTAATTATAGACCACTTTCATAAATGGTGGCTATTTTAGTATTCTCTTGTTTTTATTTAAATTAGCCTCACTAGCCTCGTTC
>JAOBYE010100561.1:0-18369 GCA_025403585.1 Parazoanthus swiftii | reverse complement strand
CTTCGGCTTTACGCGACTGGGTCTCCCAGAAGTGTTTAACAGTACTTTAGCACTTGCGGAATTAAATATTACTGATCTTAACTTAAAGTTTGCCATATCCTGGGATTTTTAAACTAAAATGTGACCCACTTTCGAGCAACGGAGACAGGGTTGAAGTTTTACTGGACCCTGTGATGACTGCAGGTGTTCCTTTCCGGTAACAGACTGATCCGATCTGGTAGTTGAAGTAACTTCCTTGGTGTTAAAGGAACTCGGTTACATATTTCCAGGCAACAAAATACATTTTAAGCTTCGACCTAACCCTGGGTTGAATTAAACCCATTTCGAACGCTGACATGAAAACATAAGTGGGGCCATATTCCAAGTTTTTATTCCGGAAGAATAGCTCCAAAAAACTAAAGGACTGTTCAACTGAATACTTGGCTTTTTCCATACAGAAGAAGAATGTGTCGCCACTGTATGTGTTTAAATTGATTGCTACCTACACTATGCAAAAACCTGGGACAAAATGTTCCCATTCTCAAACCGTGATTCAGGAGACAATTCGCCACTCCTGAAACTACAAAAGGACTAGGTCCGTCTACCCAAATGATCCCAGAAGGCAGTGCTCGAACGAATGCTTTAGACAATGCATCGTTAACAACCTTCCGAACACTATTGTTTTTGCACAATGCATGTGACTTTATCTCGCCTAAAACACAATGCGATAAAGTGAGTCCATTGTCCGAATCTTGCCACGGTTTGTACCCGCTATTGAATGTGCATTGTTCGTTCTTGTAAAATTACCACTTGTAGCATTGCGTTCTGGGACCGTTTGGGTAGACGGTTCCAGTCCTAATTTTGTTTCTGGAGTGAGGAATTGCATAAACGTTTAAGTCGGACGTTCCCCCTTCACACAGTTTGTACGTCTGACATGATTACATGGGGTCTCCTAATGCTTAACAAACGATACCGGGGTACAACCTTTGTGCAACTGCTGACCCACTACCCCACCCACAGACACCAACTGTAAGTCAAGGCCAACTTCGCAAAATTCAGTAAATGTATGAGAACCTCGACTTGAAACCAAAAGAAATTGTTCTGTGATAAAAAAATTATTTATACGTACAGATGGATGGGAATATTTACTCAATTAAATTTTGAATTTATAACTGGTCTCATTCTATTTTCGCTTTCTTGGCGTCTGGTGAAGGAGCTCTGCCCTCCGATGATTCACTCTCTGCCTTCAAGTAGAGTTCTTCCGACGCTGCAAAAGTTTGATCTCTTACACGCTCTTCCAGATCTGTACCCTACACAAATTAGACAGTATATATTTATATACTTTCTAACATCATGAGATCACTAAGATATTTTTTTTAAAAAATTAGTGTTTCTACAATCCATGTATAAGTACTGCTGGAAGATTTTAATATACAGTCACACTTCCACTATTAATGTAAATTCGGCTTCTCCCCGGATTTCACTTAAACTTTTCTCGTGCACTCTACAACTTATAATTTAATAATAATAATAATAATTTATTCATTTATACCGCGCAAATTCAACCACGCAACAACTTCTGGAGTGTTTATAATACGGTCTAGATACTCGTTGAAAGAGTAGTTGTAAAAGGGAACTCTTACAAAATAAATAATGCAATGAATCAATTTTTTTCAACACAAACATTTATTCACTTTCTAAATTAACAAAGTTGGGTCTTCATTTGTTAATTTACATAGTTTTACATGAATCCTGATAAAACACGATGGTGCATGATGATCGATAAATGCTACTTCATCATGCATTATTTTATTTTCTGTAATGTTTGCTATATCAAAAGAACAATTTTTCTTTCGTCTTCAATTTGGCGATTTCAAACAAAATAGCGTTAAAATCGTAACCACGCGCTATGTTACACCATCTCCATTTTAAATGCAACAATGTTGGGGGAAAAATCGTCCCCCCTCCCCCCCCCCCCCCCCGTGTAACGTCACCTTAAAATTCCATGACCACTTTCTTACGTCTTAACTTGCGCGGTGTTTTTTTTAAAATTATTAAAGACATGCGAAGAGATGCAAGTACGTACAAGTTTATATGGAGAGTCAGACACAGATAAATTACAGATTATTCTGGTATCTATAAACATTTCTACTACGCATGTGCAGCCTAGGTGCCAAGGAAGTGGCAGCAGTGGACAGCTGTTTCGCTCTTGTTAGAGCTCGTCAGCACTGCATAGCCAGGCACTGAACAAGACACAAAGTCTTTCTTCCAGTGCCCTTTACTCCCAAGGCGGACTCACTATTGTGAGCCTCTTTAAACCTCAGTCGCCACACTACAAGTGTGGGACCTTTGCTGCGATGTAAACATGACGTAGTAGAACGTAGTAGAAATGTTTATATTCTGGTATCCAACTTAAGCAAAACACAAAACGTACCACTGATTTAAAATCTTATTCTATACTTACTTCTCCGGCATAGGAGAGGAGAGGGGACACCTCGCACTCAACCTGAACCCTGTCGGGAACAAGATATCGTACATAAACCATGAGCTGCGAAGGGACTTAACCCGGGGGGATGTGATGCAAAAGAAACCGTCCGTTATGTTTACTACAATACCAACTGTTACTTTACGTCTCAGACAAAAATCATTGTAAACCGCCGCTGAGAGCGGTCAGTGGCTAGGACGTTACTAAAAACGGGAAGGGGGAACGGGCAATATGAGTCGGGGAACGGTCAATACGAATTTGGAGGTATGAACAATTACAAATTCTACGAAGGCTGGGGGATTTGAACAGTTAAGAATGTCAAGCATCACTGCAGATATTGTAAATATTGACCCTTCCTCGAGTCATATTGACCCATTCCCTGTTCCAGGTTTAGTTACACGTAAGACCTTCGATCATTGAGCCATATTCTTGCTGTGAATAGGTTGCATGTACATTACGTATAAAACGACCAAAATGTAAAAATCTGGTGAGAAATATATTAAATGCTGTTTGTTATGCTAAGTTTTTGATTTCCTTTGATTCAATCTGTAGCCTCCAAAAATAAAACTACAAATGTTGGAAGATCTTTTACAATGTATGCAAAATGCCAAAGATGTTCAGTCTCAACAACAACAAAAAACTTCTTTTGAAGAGAATATATTGTGATTCATCAATGTACTCACTTTGATATATCTGGCAGCACTGAGCCATCTGCGTCAGTGAATTTCCCTCCAGCGTTGAAAACAAACCGCTTATGAAGGTTGTATACAGCCTTGCGGCATGTCTCAGGACAGTCAGATCCCTTGGCGTTCTTAAGTGCAGCAAACTCATCTTCTCTCAAAACTTCAAGTACAGCAAATGTCCTTGTAACAAAAAAAGCATACAATCATTGACTACAAACTCCTTGATAAACTAGGAAACTTAGTCAATTGATGAACAAAAAACATTCTTGGCCTGCCACCACACTGTAGTGGAGTGGCTAACGGGTTCAGTTCTTTGCAGGTTTAACCAAGCTGGATTGGTCAAGGGTGAAAGGACAGGTGAAGTGCAATCCCTTGTCCTCCAGGTTGGGGATTGATCTTTGGGACAATCACACCAATGACCATCCAGTAAAAACTTACAGATTACTGGTATGGAAATCTAAAGTTCCTTTTTAAATCAATGTGATTTTGGATACAACTGAATTACTTGCCAAAATATACAAAATGGGATAATGGCATCCTGACCTGCACAGACCCAACCTGAAAAGAATCCTGTACCATGATTCTGAAAACTCAATTAAATTATAATAATAAGTTTAAACCATTTACTTACACAGCAAACTGGAACACATCAAAAACGAATTTCTCCAATTTTACACCATTAGGTTCTGTTGGCTTGATGCTGTGAAGAAAGCAGCCAAACAAATGAATGCTTTTAAAATCTCTTTGATTTCAATAGCTATTTATTATGAACTTATTATTATTATGAAACACGAGTTGTGATGTACATTACAGGTGATGACCCTTCAATTAGAATTGAACAAAGTAACATAATTAAGAACAGATACAGAATCATGGAAAAGTATGTAAAAAATTAATGGAAAAAATCTCAAAAAGTTAATTGTACCAGTAATACACTTTTAGTGTAGGGTGGAAAAACAAAACAGTGACTGAACAAAGGATATCTGTGAGAGTCTTTTTGTACAAAAGGGCTGCTGATCAAAAGGCTTGATTTTAATAATCACGCAAGCCTGAATAGGCTTAGTTTGTTTAACTGTGAGTGGTAAACATAAAAAACTAACAACTTATTGCACACAGACAACAAAATAAGGTCCATCTGGAGTGGAAAATTTCCTCACACAAAAACAAACATCAAAATTTGCTGATTGGCAAGTTTTACCACTTGCTGTACTATAGACACCAACAAAAGGTCATCTAAAAAGTGTTTCTAATCACCGATAGTTTGAATTGCAAAACAAAGTTTTAATTCAAAGCCTTGGGTTATGTTCTTTGTACCCTGTTGCTACAGATTCTAATGGAAGATTTGCCGTACTTGCATTCACTGTATTCACTAAAAATGAGGCTATTTAAACATGCATACTGGCTGTATTTATATTTGCTCTTCACTTGAAGTAGTAGAAACTTCTTGTATAAACCTTCTTAGAAAAGAAGTTAATCTGACAAGAGGCAAAGAGACCACATTTAAATAATTTTATGTTATTGCTGCTAGTGATCCACATGCTGTGTTCAGATGCAGGGCTTGAAATCTATGACGGCCATGCAGCAATTGCCATGGATGCCCCTTGCCATTGCCGTAATGCCCCAAGAAATTTTCACAATTTATGGCCACAAATGGCCTGCCCCTTTTAGTATAATGTGCCGCAGTGCCTTGAATTATTATTTTGAGGAACAGGTGCTAAAACATAGAATATTTTTCTATTAATTATCGCCCAGATGAACTGAAAGTGATCAAGTTATACCGAGGTGATAGCAAAATAAAAAACACAAACAAATCCTGTTTGCCGTCTGGTTTCAAACAGCAAGCGCACCAATGTTAAATAGTCCAAACCGGTTCGCAACACGTGTATGGCAGTCCTGTGTGGATGGTGAACTGTTAAAAATGCCGTCTCACGAGCGAAACAAACGAAAAAATGTTTGGTATGGCCTTGGTGCCCTATCTTTGCCAAAAATGTTAAGGCCAAAATGGCTGTGCCCTAAAAATTAAAGAGTTCAAGGCCTGCAGATGCCTTTTGTATAAACTGGTTGTTAGTCCAAGTGTCAGATCACTGCATATGATTTAAATTTTGTTCCTTACATTTGGCCATTCTCATCAACATATGGAATTTTCTTCTTTGCCACATGATACTTCAGGTCAGGCTCATGTTCTCTGCAAATGAAAACTAACTTCCATCAATTATGTTGCTTTGTTGTATATTCCATAAACTAACCCTTTTTGGAAAGAAGAGGGGACAGGAAGTACAACCTAGATCTCGATAGTGGGCAGCACATAGAGAGGGGGTCCCCTTTTCATGGTTAGAAATATTAAAGAAAAAGTTTATCCACTCTGAAAACAAACCCATTCCAAAATGAATTATAGCAATAAAAGTGGTTTGAAAAAACCTGCGGATACTTTGTCCTTTTAAAACATTTGGGGATGTTCTACCCAAGAGATTCAAGCCACTGCCCTTTCAATAATGTATTTGGCCAAAATTATACTAATGAATTTATAATTAATTGGCAAGATTAATTAAATTTAAAAAACTAATAATCCTTAAGAGTTATGTATCATGTAGGTTACATTATATGTGCATCTGTTTAAATTATTTTAGCCTTAAATTGTTTTGTTTAGTTACACTGTGTCATTAAATATATCTAGTACAAAGTACTTCAAGCTTGAATTTCATACACAGGTACACATATTTTCCAAATATTTTGGGCTTTAATTAACTGGACAATACATTCTGCCATCAATTCAGTACAGGCAAACATATACCGGTACTTTGGGTGAGCTCCTTATCAGAAAAATATATTACATATCACTGATAAGATTTTTTTGGAGAGCAAGGGGATCTTAATATTACATTATTTTATTTTTGAGTGGAGGTTTATCTTTGCAAAAATCAGTCTGCCAGGTTTATAAAACAAGAAATCAAATTGGTGTGGCCTAGTTATCTGCTTGATATATTTCTGGTGATCAAATTGAAATTTCAGTGTTCATCTATTTCCTTTCTTCCTTGTGTTTGGACATTTAATTCATCCTCTCGTACATGTAGCTCTAACTTACCCACCTGACAATTCTTTCTAAGAACTTGTAAGTGAAGAAGTGATTACAGATGTTGCCATCGCGGAACGTCAGTTTGCCATCTGGGTTCCTCCTCTCTACAGATGATGAAGAAATCTCGCTGTACTCCACAACCTGTTGCCGTGAATAATATTGTTCACATGTGTAGCAGGCAACACGCATTAACAATTATTAGACATACTGTAATTGGCATGAAGTTAACAACATTTGGATATAATAGGTAAAAGGTTTGAAATGCCTTTAGAACCAGTTTCACTGATCCCAAAAAAGCCAAAAGATGTGTTAGTACTGTAAATTATCATTTTGTATCTCTCCAGGGGAGGACTCCCATAGTTGGATATCAGGGATGATCATCCTGTTTTCCAGAGGTTGAAACAGGTATTTTTAGGAGAATGAGGTGTTGAAAAGGTCTGATAACTTTTGGGGGTAATCTAAACACAAATCGATCAGGATCCCAGCCTTTTTTCCCAGACTTGGTCTTCAATCGATCTTTCCAGCAAAAAAAGTAAATATGACCTCCTGTTTACCAACAATAGTTTCCCACTGATTTCTACTACTAAGGCACGTTATTTAGTAGATCATACAAAACAATTCACCTTAATATGTGGTGTATGTTCCAGGTTTTACATGTGGATTCTCAATTCCTAAATTCTCAATACCTCACTTTAATATAATTATTGCATATTGATATTGAGACTGTAAAGAGAAAATGGATTCTGATAACTTGGTAAGAGCAAAAGCATAAAAAACATGAAAATATGGGGAAGGGGAGAACAACCTGTATCAAAAATAAACTATTTTAATTTCCTGTTTGCTTGCCATATTTATGCACATGTAGCATTGTCACTGCTAGAAACAGAATGTGACGGTACTCAACATATCTAAATATTACATTAATTTTATACTACTGTACATACAGTAGAAGCTAGTTTTTGATTATTTTGTAGATTCAGTAGCTTTATGAGAAAATGTTTCAATCAATTTGTAGCTTACCTGATAATTCCCATCACACAAACAGACAACTCCAACAGCTTCCGTGGGGTTCTGCTTCTCTACAACCTGTTGTGTTATGGTTTAAACTAATGTTAAAATCCCCTGCCAATACTTTATTTTAATTTGTTAACAAATTCTTAACACTCTATTGACCAAGTAAGCACCCATGCCCAAATAAGGCCCACCCCCCTTTTTTGCACAAGGTGTTCTTGGAAGAAATATCTGTAGTAAAATTCTTCTTTCAGGACTGCTGTAATTGCAGGAAGTCTACAATTATTTTTAGTGCAGCTTCAAAAGCATTGCAAAAGGTTCCTTTATCAATATCCAACACAAGCTTTTTACAAATTAGATGTACTACAAATGTATTCAAATACCAATAGTTCACATGGTTGGATCATGTCCATGAATAAAATGATTGTGCTTGGTTATCTGGGGCTACAATTATTGTAACTGCTGATTTTTGCTTCTAGCTTTCAGACAACTTTGCACCTTTCATACTTTAAGCATTTTGTAACACTGAAAACAAACTGCATGTGAAGGCAAAAATTTGTCCTCTCCAGGGGGAGGGACAGACTTGGTCACAGACTCTCATCCACTTAACACTATGTACAGAAACCAGAGATAAACATGGCCTTATAAATACATGTCTTTGTATGCCAATGGAAGGTTAGCTTCAACATTTGCTAGTAGCTTTCACTGTTTACTAGCCCAAAGGCAATCCTCGGAGATCCTAGGCTAGTGGACTACTGCTAAGATCAAGCACTGCTGGCAGTTATATCGGGATGAAAAACTCAAGGAAAAACATTCCTTGAACAGTTAGTAACTAATACCAGCAACACATGCACAAATTTTATACTACTGTATTTTGCACAGCAGTCCATCAGTGATATCCTTACCTTTGCCCCACACTCTGCAGATTTTGCAAGACAGAATCCTATGAACACTGGATCAGCAACCTTCACAAGGATGTTGTCAACTCCATAGACATGTACATATTCTATGCCACGCTTCTTCATATCTTCTAGAATTTTTTTGTCAGCCAAGGCGTTGTATAATCCCCCATTACCATCTGGAGCTCGAGCAACTTTGTCCGGACTATTTAAGATTATCTTTCCCTCAAAATCCAGACAAGGAATTGTGCATTGCTCAAACATGATGACATTCTCGGGTTCCAAACCAAAATGGTTGTTTTCACTAAAGTATGTTTTTGTTGACTGCATCGTAGCATCACTTGTCATAATATACCTGTGAAGGAAGTTTAATATTTTTCAATAAATTATTTTAAATAATCACTTGGTGAGCTAAAAAGTACTGTGTCATAATAAGTCTATTTCCTCTTTAGGATAAAAAGACCAAATAACAAATTAAGATTTTTATTTTGTCAAATCAACAATTCTTCAGCCACCAACATATTTAAGTTTTATGATTTCAAGGCTTGTACACTCAAAAGAATTACTTTCTCTCCTTTAAACTGTATGTATTTGAGTTGGCCTGGAAGGTTGTGATTCAAAGAAATGTGCTGTCATGGTAACAACATCATTCTTGACACTGGCCACCATTCCAAGCTGAGTACTTTTTCTTCCAAACAACTCGGGTAAAATGGCTGGTTAATAAACATTGTCTTGTTTTCACCATGTGGTATCATTATGACAACATGGCAACCAAAACAAAATCTAGAAGTTACCGGTAGTCAATTTTTTCCAGTCTAAATATTTGGGTTCAATTAAAACTATTTTAAAAATGTTAATCAAGATGTAAAATTTAAATTTTTCCAGTGATATGGATGAATGACATAATTTTGGAAAATATGCTGAGTCAGGCTATCACAGAATTTAAATATCACTATTCAGTAATTAATCTTCGTATTGAGGTTGATTTTGCAAAGAATACTTAGATGTTCATATCTGAATCCAAGTAAAAGAACAGCTTTATCAGCTCACTGAACTAGTTTTTAAGATTAATTTATATTTTGATAGTGTGTAATCATGTGAAAACAAACTACATTTCATTGTGAATCATTGTAGGAATCTGCATTTGAAAAAAAACAGCCCTTCAGTGGAAATTTTAAAGATTTTCCTGCAAATGCTAAAAATCAACACTGGACTCGACTGCAAGTTCTAAAATTGACGCATCGCGACCGGCCGGCATCACAACAACTGCATGAACAAGTCACGAGTCCTACACTCTGACCCCTGGTGCACGGCAATGGCCGATCCAAGTTCGAAACATTGTTGTTCAGAACTCAGTTACTGTCCTTCTTCAACAAGTAGTGTATTGGCGGTACCATAGATACAGGTTTTTCACATACAAATCTGTGACAGCTTAGCGTAAATATATTACGTACTATTGTGATGTTGTAATTCAAAATTCTAATTAGTCATGCCACGTCCGCGGCACTTTTCGTAGTTTAAGTTTGTGTTTACTTACCAGGGAATGGAACATTTTTTCCCAAATTTCTTAAATGCTAGGTCCTGCACTTTTAAAATCCTCTCAGCTTGTAAATGGTAGAGAGACTTGCCGGAGGGAAGACCCACATTATACATTCCCTTGGGATGTTGAACGCCAAGTCTTGTCCCTTGTCCACCAGCCATTAACAGAACCGCTGCGCGACTTTCGGATATCTCCTGTAATCCGCGTTCCTCCCAGACTTCCATATCTGCACCAGCTTTTGCAATGCTACCAACTTGTTCTTCAGGCACCGGCTTAATTCTCTCATCTTTCTTCTCGTCCTTATGAGCTTCGGCTTCCGTTTTAGTATCTTGGAAAGACCTGTTTGTTTTCGCCAAATCTATACTTCGAATGTCGGCGTACAATTTCGCTTGTTTGTCTTCCCCAAGTTTATCCCAGAACTTCAGAAGGTGCTCCTGATCATGCTCTTTTAAATCTTGCTTCAACTTTTCAACATCCATAGTAAAATCTTAACGTCGAAAATGCACTGATGACAACCGTCCGAATCCTTTCTATTTCTATTTCAAGCAGAACCACGGAAGTGACTTGCATGTGACAGAGCCTCGTTTTCGTGTTCTACGTCTGTCAGCCCACACGTACCGCCGGCAACGCTCACGCGACGCAACCGGTGTTTTTTCCGCATTTGCTCTTTAATACAGTTGTCACAAATACCGGGGTGTCCTTGTAAAATCCAAACAGGGGAACTCGGCTACCGCTTCCGAACTTTCTGGGAAACTGATAGAAAAACTCCAAATATTCATATGTACATGTTCCCACGAAGAGGGATTACTGTAGTAAGTCACTAACATAATGATTACCCAGTGTTCCTATAAAATATCATGTGCATCTACATCATACATTTGTTTTTAAAACACGATTTAAAATCTTTTAGGTAACATACATAATTGAAACTACGTAGAAACCACCAGACATGCATCTATTCTGGGTACATTCCTTTTCCTATTAGTACAATACTGAGCTATACAAGCGATGAGGGGGTTATCGTCAGAGAAACGTCACTCGGTCATGACTGAGGATTAAAACGGAATTTATCCCATTTCAACTGAAATAGTAAGTTCCTGTAATTATGGCAGGATTCTAAATTGTGTCAAACTGACGTGTGAATGAATGAATAGGCATGAACAAACCAAATGACTTGTTACCGATTCTTGTCATTCTTTGCCGGATTCGTGTTTACCCTGATTTATTCAGGCGCCACACAGACAGCTCATTAATGTCATCTAATTCACATCGCTCCACGAGTAGAAATGGCGATCAATACTTGTTTACACCAATCTATAAGCCGTGAAATGCAATTAAAAATGGTTCGAACTTAAGCGACTGTGTTGCCCTTTTGCATGGTGACATTACAACACGGCTGAATGTGGTTACCATTCGAAATCAGTCCTATTTCACCCCCTCTCCCCCACCCTCTCCCATCGTGGTCTCCTTAAAGACAAGCGCAAAAAGAATATAATTTTACATGTGTTCAACACATTCCTTAAAATACACTGATCATCGTATCGCCCACTCGAAACATTCGAGAGCTCCGACTGTAAATACGCAATTCATGGCAGCTGAGGTGAACTGCCTGCCCGAACAAAGTGAAGAGTTAATTTGGTCGAATAGTTCCGAAGGAGTTTAAAGAGTCTAGAAGTTTTAAAAGTTGAGCACGTCGTCACGTAGGAAGCACTTGAAAATATCAAAGAGAACAAGAAAAATAAACATATGAAATCATGTGCTTCAGGATGCAGATATCAACTCCACGGAGTTAATAACGTTTTACTTGACTTCTTATGGAGCGTAATTTCCTCGCACTTACGTAAACAAACTATGACGTCAATGGTTTTCAAGAGCTTTGTCTTTCTCGAATAACTTCTGCAATTCAGTGAAAAAGGGAAATAGAGCATGGAATGAAAAATGTAAAAACTTTCCTCTTTTGACATCGTTTTGACTATATGTTTTAGTATACATAACCCCGCACCAAGTGGAAATAGTTTTATTTACCGCACTGTTTCTAATGTAGTAATTGTTTATTATCGAAACAAGTTTAATCATTGATCTTGATTTTAAGGTAAACATTGTATTGTACATATATTTGTAAGGGAAATAGGAGCCGTTTACATAGTTTTACAAAGTTATTTTAAAAATGTTTTAAAACTAGACACTTACTGTAAGCTATCCCATAACGATTGATACATCTAAATTTTTGTCTGGACGTCAGAAAAAAATGACACACGTGCGGTGTAGTAAGCGGTGCGTCAGAACATTTGATACTATACAAACTTTTCAAACTGTCCGATTTCCAGAGACGAACGTCAAACTGATAGCAGTTTATTTCAACCTATACCTTAATCAGTGACAAGACAAATCTTAAGTTTTCTATTTCATCTGCCCCCCATCCTTTCCGGACTGTGTTGTTTATATTTAGTTTATCGGTATAGAAGGTGCGTGGAGCGCGCACGCACCGCAGAAATAACTGTGTGTCCGTAATATCTGGCGATACTGTAGATCTATCGCAACGACTAAAATAGACATCAGTGCGTTTGTCTCTTAAATTTGGCTTTCGAGAGTTTCAGTTTGCGAAATTTATGAAACTCATTGGCTTTTTTGACGGTTTGGTGAGGACATACATGGAATATGGAAACTGTTAGTACCTAGCCGCCCGTGGTTTGCACCTCCCCCCAACAAAATATTTGGCTAAGGGCCCGAATGTGTTCCCGTTAGTTGAGTAGTCTATTGTAGTTCGTTTCAGTTCCGCGAATTATTTTGTACTTCTGCATTACACTAAAAGTCGAACACCTTCCATAATCGTAAGCAACTGGAGCAAAGAACACAGCATTTTAAACTAAATTTTATTATTCTATTTTCTCTAGTTTTGACAGTTCGTTAAATGTATAAGACTTGTGTTGTTTATATAGATGTATGTAAAAGGGTTATTTAAAATTTGTAAAATTATATTCACCTTTTCATTACAAAAAGAAATTCAATCCTAGCTATATAATAGCTATAGACTGTAAACCTTTATTTAATACAGTTTTAAGTAAGTCATCTGTTTATATAATTATACTGATAATATGAACCAACATCTGACAGTGTCTCAGCCACACGGGCCATGTGACTTGATTTTAGCCAGCGTAACTTTATCGTTCTAATTTTTCCCTCCTCAGCTGATTAGAACGCCAAAGTTACGCTGGCTAACCTGATTTAGTGAAAAAGAACTGAAAGCTTTATTGCTCAATTAGCAAAAATGTTGTGTGGGTTTGAAAAAATGCTACGTGGCTTGAATTGTAGTAGCGTGATAACAGAATCTTTTGTGTCACTGTGGCGCAAGCTACTGTGTAAGGCTCTGAATAAGGTCTGTTCAAGTCATGTTGACTATGAGCAAGCCATTTAATACCATGCAGTGGTACACATAATGCAATTTAGATTGCTGTTGATTCATACATCAGCACTTTTACCTACATCATTTTGACAAGAACTTTTTCACCAGTGAACAAGTGACACAAGACTTTGTTATCACAACAGGATTGTGGGGACAAATTTTTTACCTGAATTTGGAAGGTGTTGCCTCGTATCATTATAAGTTGTCATTTTTACACTGTCAATTAACTTTGTCACTTTTCTGGCAAACATGTTTGAGCCTGTATAGTATAATATGATAATTATTTTATAAAAGGGTATAAAAAAGTGTATAAATTATATTTACAGTGAGCAGGACAGCAACCAGCCAAGCAAATGTGTTGCAGAGGGAGGGGGGCATGCCACCAACCAGCCACCAAAGAACTGTATGTCTGGGGGCCATTTAATCACTTGGCCACCCAAGCATACTTATGTACCTGGGGGACCATGTCACCAAGCAGCCACTCAAGTCCACCTGGGGGGCATTTCATCATAATATTCAGCAGCCTTAACCTGAGGGGCCATGTCACCAACCAGCCACTCAAGTCTACCTGGGGGCATTTCACCATTCAGCAGCCTTAACCTGGGGGGCCATGTCACCAAGCAACCACCAAAGCATACCCTGGGGCCATATCACCAACCGGCCACCTAAGGGGGGGGGGGCTATGTCATATTTACAAATTTTTACAGATTTTGGCAGAGGAAACTGAGTTCAATTATCTAATGTTGATGATATTTCTGCATAATTATTATTTATAATTATTTTATTCATGTAATTAATATATAATTTATATTAATTTAAATAAAATACTTAATATGAAACTTATATTTGCTTTAAAAGATCCTCTGCAAAGCACATCTACCATATACATCAAAACCTGCCATTATTATAGTTATAAAAAATTACCACTGAATTTGAAGTAAAACAATAAATTTTTATTGGTGTCCTGACAATCCTGTAGTGAGTGCAGTTTCTTCAGCATCTGAAATCTAACAAGATCAGATATTTTGTTAACAATTTGTTAGAAAATGTTATCATAAAATTTCTTATATAAATACATATTTTATTTATTAATTTGTTTTGTACTGTCTTGCATGGAGCATATTTTATAAATTTTTGAAATTTGAAATGCAAGTTTCTTTTCTTTTCTTGCTGTTGTGAAATTCAGGGGGGGTGGAACCATACTGTGAAAACATAATAAACGTCCATTGTGCAACTCCAAAACGCATTCATGACTGTATTTTCACTAAATTAAATTATTTACAAACATTCTAGTAAATATGATTTAAGATGATTGGTTTTATGATATCAAAAATATAATTACTAAATTATGTGTTTTTGGCTACTGCTACCTTCAGAAAGTTATAATATACAATATGTGAAATCCAAATAGGTTTGGCAGCTGATCAAGAAAAAACCTAAGTTCAGTTAGTAGGTATAGTACTTCAGTATATTTAAGGTACTTGGTGTTGATCCTGGCTAGGTCAATTGTTCCACATTATTGCTCATTGATGGTCTTGGAACAAGGAATTCAAAATTTGACCACTGCAGACCACTGAGAAAATAATTACTCAAGATTCACAGGTTCTCTAGCAATTTTTCAAGGACAATTACTACCGATAACTTTAGAAGATGAACTGTTCTGACATTTAACAAAAGAAAGTTAAATTTTGCATTGAACAAACTTAAAGGAGAAGAATATGGTTAGAATCTGAACAGTTTAGGCAACAAGAAAAAATTCAGAATAATTCCTTACCTACCTGCACATCAGAGTCCATGATACATGTAGACATCAAGCATGGTGTCCCACATCCCTTCACGGCGACAGTAATTTGGGGCACTTAGGAATCTGAACAGACAATATGGCATGAGGATATAAACATAAAAGGTGCATCCAGCTGTGAGATACACAGGAAGGTTAGGTGACTGTTGTGTCGAGGCACTTTTGAAAAATACAGAAGTTCTTTATTGTTTAAGCTGGGTTAGGGTAAACATTAGCTTAACCTATTCTGTGATAAAAAAGACGTTATCATGTAATGATTTTTATAATTATTGTCACACATTTCTAATGCTCACAAAATTCGATACTAGTTTCAGATTTTATATTCTCTTTATTTATTTAGTTTTATCTTCTGTTCATCATGTGACACAAATGTTTGTTTACAATTTATTGACCAAATGGATGTATGTCGTGTGCAAGTGGCTTGTTTTCATATTCCGACTTCTGGGCTTGTGTTAAAAATACTGGAAAGCAAAAAACCAGCAAGGCCTCTGGAAAGCACAGACCAGCCTCGCTCTGTGATTCTGTTTTGTAGTTTTTGCATCATTCATAACTATAACTTGGAATTCGCCTGGATATATCCCAAGTTAAGTGCAACAATAATATCATGATAGTTTCAAAAAATACATCTTTCTTTAATTATTGTTGGCTTGTCAAAGCTGATCTTCAAATCGGGATTTTACTTGAGAAATATTGCATTGCTGTCGACTCACCCGCCTTGAGCAGGTGTCACAAGATTTGGAGCCATATCACCCACTCACTCATATGGTAGTTGAAAACACCCAGTTTTCCAATATTTTCTAAATTAACCTACTAGATTCCTGAGGCAATCACTGAAAATTTCTGTGAATGACTGAAAGATTAGTTCCCTAAATTGGAACAACTAAAAAAAAGCAATCACTGCTCATAGAGCGTTCCCAAGATTTTTGAGTTTCTGGGGTTGACAGCTATGATATTGGGACAATCTTGCTTAAATCAGGATGGTTGGACACTCTATATTTAGTACTGCATCAAGTGGTGCAAAAGCACAAAAGCAAAACTGAGCACTACTAAGGTAGCCTGCAGGGCAGATGGTGTTTACAGTTTTATTTTACCAAGGATCATATTGCAAAATTCGAAATTTGGTTGTCATGGCAACAGGTCAAATAAATTTGAGTAAATATTTTAATAACAATAACAATTATAATAATAAATATTATTTGAGTGAAATGCTTCTACATGTACCACAGTTAAGGAAAACTGGGTGGATTCACTGAGATTGTTCAACTTTTTGAACCGTATTAAAATATCATTAATATTATATCTATTATTATAATATATCAGGATACGTATTGAAAAAAGACCAAAATAACTTTGAGATGGAACGTGCATCATGTAAATATAACTAATGACAATAATTTAAAAAATTTCAATGTATTATCAGGCTTCAGCTAACCCTGGTCTTCCTCTAATTGCTGTTGACCGCACATTATGTACAATCTTTTCAAAATTTAAAAATATATCAAATATGCTTATCACACTGCTCATCTCTACCTTCTGTCTTCAATGATAACTTCGCAAGATGACTTTCGAACTGCGTTAACAATGTTATCAGTTTGGTGAAGTTGTGCTGAAGCGTACTCCACTGCAGTCATGGATTCGTCGCCCTGCTCCATTTGCTCGTCCATCGGCATTGGCATAGTTGACCTAGCAAGATGGTCGCCATTCGCTGCTACTCCAGCTTCTGTGGGAATTGTTGAAAAACAGTCTGCGTTGCCCCGACTGGTGTCAACCGCTAAGCCTATGTTGTTATATTTATCAAGATCAAATGCCATCTGTGTTAGTGGAATTGTTTGGTCGTGGAATCCATTCGCTGTCGTGTTCTCGTTTGTTCGTTGCTTCTTCTAAAACGGAAGAATAGAATGCACTGCAGTTAATAAACTCACTCATAAAGCCATCTTGTAAATTAAAATCCTGTTTCATCGTTGTAAAAGCACGAACCGATCACAGCTGAAATAATTTATATGTTCTTTATACATGTCTACAATAAAATCTATCAATAATTTTATTCGATACATACAACTGTTTGCTTTCGCCAAAAGGCAAACTAAAACCGATTCAGAGAAAGTGGCAGATATTGTACAAACCTCTTTCCCTGAACCAAGTATTTCTAGTTGGTAATTCTGGAGTGAGTTTGAACATTCCGGCTCGACCTTTCGCTTCAGAGAAAAAGCTGTCGCTGGAAAGTTATTTCCAAAGTTGAAGTCGTTCATTGTTCTGTCAGTACAACCAGAAAATATAGTGTGGAGAAAACAATAAACGTTTAACGTGTACTCCGAAAATAATCTTAGGTGTTTGTGATATTGATTAAAAGGAAAAACTGAAACTCAGACGGCCATGCTGCATATAATTACTTGCACATTTCATGCAACAAAGAAATCCTTGGAAAACCACTTTCAACAGTTTGCTTCCCGCGCCTTTTACGGATCATAAACTACATCCGGTTTTCCTCTGTCCTCGTTTCTGTGTTCTACGTCACTTCCGAATTACCTTCGACTGGTGATAAGGATAAACACTTTTTGAAACCTTCTGAGGAGGAATTCAGAGATGGTGAACAGTTGCGAAATGCCGCCATAGCGGAGAAATGTTCACAAGCAAATATCGCCGGCTTCCACTTAGACGTAGTTTTTTTGTGGTTTTGATAAAACATCAATTGCAGTAACCGGGAAACTGTACAAGACTATTGCTTAAAACACCTACGTAGGTAATATGGTCGATAATCGTCGTACAACAGACTGGTCTCTCGCCGAAAAATTTGACATTGATAAATACGGTAAAAACATCCAATTCACCGGCACTGTTCTGCACAAGTCTTCTGCATAAAAGAAGATGAAAACACGTTTGCGATGCATTCTTCGTGCACGAACAAGAAAACACGGGATTACAATACACACACAGGCTCCGCTTGGGGTTTGTTTGAGTGACGGAGCACATACAGGCTGGCGGTTTATTAAAGTGACAAGGCACTTACAGGCTAGGGATTTATTAGAGTGACGGGGCACACACAGGCTGGGGGTTTATTGGAGTGACGGGGCACATACAGGCTGGGGGTTTATTGGAGTGACGGGGTACATAAAGGCTGAGGGTTTATTGGAGTGACGGGACACATACAGGCTGGGGGTTTATTGGAGTGACGGGGCACATAAAGGCTGAGGGTTTATTGGAGTGACGGGTTACATACAGGCTGGGGGTTTATTGGAGTGACGGGGTAAATACAGACTGGGGGTTTATTGGAGTGACGGGGTACATACAGGCTGGGGGTTTATTGGGGTGACAGGGTACATAAAGGCTGGGGGTTTATTGGAGTGACGGGGTACATACAGGCTGGGGGTTTATTGGAGTGACAGGGTACATAAAGGCTGGGGGTTTATTGGAGTGACGCGGCACATACAGGCTGGGGGTTTATTGGAGTGACGGGGTACATAAAGGCTGGGGGTTTATTGGAGTGACAGGGTACAT
>JAOBYE010100450.1:0-19859 GCA_025403585.1 Parazoanthus swiftii | reverse complement strand
CATGGAGAGGAAACTTTAAGGATGGACCTGCCTTTGGGCAGAACACACACACACACACACACACACACACACACACAAGATCATCGCCATCTGAAAATTCTTATATAGGAAAGGCCTAGACTGAATAGACAAGAAATGCTTTCTTGCGTATTGAAGCCAAGGCAGGAATGAGATACCAAGTCACCAAAAGAGTAAACAACTACGCAACCATTTATTCAAAAACAACTTAAAGATATGTAAGTTGACATTTTTAAAAACTTTACAAATTTGTAATAATAATAATAATAATCGTTTGATTAAAAACACAACTACCAGCCATAAGCTGAATTACTTGTGGTTATTACATGTAGTAAAAATTTAAACTTAAAATAATATAAATATCTAACTATATGTTAATATTATACTAAATTCTTTGCATAGTGCATAATGAACGTATTTCTAAACCTTTTAGTTTTGGCGAGTGGCATTGTAAACATGCGCTTATTTCTAAGATTGTATCTTTCGTTGTCGTTTCCCGCTGGCAGTCAGCCAGCTAGCTTATGCTGGCCATTGCTCTCTACAACTTGTTTGAACAGAGTTCAACAAAGTTCCTCGCGTCTATGAAAAAGTGTTTTTAAACTCACATCTTCTAGGGCCTTACTATACGAGACCTCTGGGAATAGAATCCTTAAGACTCTTTTCTGAACTCTCTCTATTTGGTCAGACAAATAGGCTGGCAAGCTAGAATGGAAAGCTTGGCATGCATATTCTAGGATGGAACGAATGTATGCGCAATAAAACTGAATTAGAGACGTGCGGTCTATACCAGCGCGCTTAAGTTGTTTAAGTAAGTAAATTCGCAGTAATATTATCGACATGATCGTTCCATTTAAGGTCGTTCCTAACGGTAACTCCTAATATCTTTGCTGATTTCACAATTTCAAAAACTTTTTTTAGTCTTATTAAATATTTTAAGCTAACCCATGTCTAGTAGAAACATGACTTCAGTCTAAGAATTATTCATTGTATTTTGTCAGTTTTATAATACTATTGTTGCTGAATCTGATTAATTTTAAGTCTACTTACATGTATGTCTTGGTTTGTTAAACAAAAATGATACAGTAAGTTTATATATATAAACGTTTGAAGGGACACCCTATCGTCACTTTTTTCTATGATGAAGTGAAGGCAGGCTAAACCGTTTAACCATGCAAGCTTACGGCGAAAAAATGTTCTATACCTTTGTTGATAAGACAAACATTTGTTTTTCGCCGAAACAGAAAACAAATTTTCTCTTTCTGAAAAAACGTGTCTTCCAGTGACTTTTGGCATATTTCGTCGTTACGAATGCACTTAAGCCCCGCCCGGTACAAACGAGCGAGAGAGTTGTATGAAAGTTGAGTGACCAGATTTGAGGTCAAAAGAGGATAAGATTCAGTGAGTCGCTCAACAAATGTGTGTAACTCGCATCATCTCTCGTTGAAATTTTTATTGGGTTCAAAGTAAGAGTGCATGAGAGTTAGCGGTTTAAAAATCTCTTCGTCTCTCGTGTTTTACTCCAGCCTAAAAAAAGCTAAATTTTGCAGCATCTAAAACAAATTGACATTGTTTTGGTGAAAATTTTCAGTTTTGCGGCACACTGCATTTGTTAAAAGATTGAGTTGCTTCTAGGAGCAGTTTCTGCACTGAGTTTTGTTGTCCGATAGCGATTGTATATTAGATGCATGCTGAGACACATTTTACCGTTCTCGCGCGGAACAAACGTCTGTGACACTTTCATATCCATATTTGGATCTAAGAATTTGATTGGTCGGAAAATGCGCTAGCATGGAATCGCAGCTATACGCTTCTAGTGTAATGAGGTAAAAATGTCAAAAGACACTAACTTCAAGAAACTAGTTATTGTTTCTGTTTTCTCCTTGCTCACTCCGACTCGTTTTCGATGCGTCCAGCAACTGTATAGTTGTAGCAAAATAGGCTGAAAAGTTTTGCGTCGGATGAAATACACCTATTAATATTAAACATTTTTACATAAAAATCAAGCCGACAAGAGATTTAAGCAATATATAAACGATGTTTATCGGGATACTTTTTTCTTGGCCGATCAGAGTTCATTTGAAGCGAAAGCTGGAACTCAGAACAATTTTTCTCTTCGTCGTGTGCCAATTGTGTTGGAAAGGATTGAACTTACAACTCCAAATTTATTGGGTGAAAACTCTTTGTTTAATATTGAAATTAAACTGACTTTATTGGTCCGCGGAGAGGATATCGTTTCTAAGGTTTTAAATGGACTGATTAATTAGAATGTCAATTGTATTTAAAAAAGTTAATATTACTTATAATACTCAGAACAAGGACAAAACGTTCAAGCTTGTTATCGGCAATCTTGGAGCCAACAGCGTTTCACATCCCTTGCAACCCACGAGTAGAACATTTTGAGCAAATACATGTTTTTTAAGACCAACGGTAAGAACAACAAGGCTCAAATGAGACAAAATTTAAGATCATTTGAAACAAGTTGAGGTTCGGGCTAGCGATAGCTTAATTTCGAATCCTGGGATAATCACTGGAAATCGTCTCGGGAAAATGACTCAGCTAATCTACGATAAATCCGCGGGGATGAATTGATCAAAAACTGACACCCGCCTAGCAGTTCGTTTTTCAATACATGTATTGTTTTTATTCGATTTAAACCACATATGAAAGGAAATAAGAACAATTTAAGAACAATTTGAAGCCTCAATTTAAGAACAATGAGCCTCGGCCAAATTTACTGGTTCTTATAAAAAGAGTGTACATTAGTATTGCAGCATTTAGAAATAGAACGGCGTTTAAATTTATTTAGCATAGCATATCATCATATATTAATTAGATATCATCATATGGAACTTATAACGTTATTTGTTTGTTGTGCCTTTTTTCAGTTTTCCCTGATCCATTTACTTTATGTCTTCTCTTTTTGTGTATATTGCGATGTGGAATCTCTGTTTAAGTATCTTATTTACTATTCGATTATTATCATTATTACTGTTAATGTTAGTATCATTACTATGCAGATGGGAAACATTCGGGCTTAGAGTTAGAGGCTGCCAAGAAATAAGGTGTGTTATCCAGTTTACCGAGAGCTTTGTTTGGCATAAAAAAAACTAAAAACTAAAGTTCCAACAAGTTTATTGTCCCTATTGGATATTCAACTATTACTTTTGGGAGGGAAATAAAACCTTGAGGGTCCTGCCGTAGAGACTGAGCGGCAGGTCACGTGTGACGAGTGAGGAGAGGCACGCATGGCATCCTGGGTCAACTCATAGTCGCCTTCTTGTTCTTTTGTTTCCTGCGCCTCGTTCCCGTGTTGGTTAGCAAACCAGAACTGTGAAGAAGAAGATAATGAGAAAAAACATCTGATCATCTCGCGACTAAAATATGGTGCTATCTAGTAACTGTTCCATTACTGATGCCCATGTAACCCTTTTAATCTTGAAAGAACGAAAAATACTTTTCCGATCCTATTTTGGATTGTGACCTAGCGGGACCGAAAGAGGTTTCCGAGAGTCTCATTAGACTTTACTCTTAGTTTAACTCTGGGCGGCTTGAAGTGACTTTTCGGTCGGTTAAGAGGCTTAAAAGGCAATCTAAGCAATAAAAATGATAGGAGCTGTTTAATGCATTCATATTGGCAATCACTGCAAAGTTCCGTTCGTTTCTGTTTCACAAATTCAAAGAAGCTTCTGAAACGTTAACTTTGTAAAAATATTTGCGAGAGATTTCGTGAATGATAAATTTCTAGGTGATAATTGTTCAGAAATAAAGTTGTTTTATTTCATCGGTGGGCATGTGGTCGATATTGGTCAGGCTCACTGAATGCAAATTTGACTCATTTGTCTTTTCAAAGATCCACTAATTCACCATATTTAAAAGCAAGTAAACGTTGAGGTGGATGGACTAATCGTAGCAAGAAAGTCGTTTAACCTCTTTTCTTGACTTAGATATTCGTTGTTCTTTACTGGTACCTACTGTTTCCTTGAACAACGAGAAACATCAACTAAGAAAATGGAACATGATTGTAGGAGTGTTCTTATGCCGATTTTAGTTTGTAAATGAAGAGTAGGTACAAAACCTAACCATTGCTCTTTGTTGTCAACCCTTCTAATTCTGGTTGTTCAATTTATTGTTTGTTCCGAAGCTCAGCTATGAATTGCGCTGTAGTGAGGAAAAAGAGAGCTTTTGATCATTCAGTTTTAAATTCATTGTTTGCTTTGAAATGCTGCATTAGTGATAAATGAATTTTCCTAGCATTACGACCAGTTACTGTTTTGTAAAGAGTTTGGAAGTACTTAAAAAACATTCAACATGCTAACAAAATAGTATTTTTTCTGCTATTGATATTGTAATAAATGCCGTGAAGAATCTTTCTTCTGGCAACAAATCGCTTATTTAACTTAGTCACTTCATCTAGCAACATGCCACAAAACCAATACCTTAAAACGGATATAGCTTTACATGTGCTATATTGCTACTCTAAAGCTTAATGCCTATTCAACTTGAAACTGTATCTCAGTAAAGTGTGCCTTCTTGCCTGTAAAGATCAATTATCCTCAGTTTTCTGTTCTTACTATTGTTTTCAGTGCCTTTTCTCTCTCGTAACAAATTTTCACTTCCTACATTCCGTATTGACATCGAGTACCTGAAAGTCTTTTTCAATATCTTTTGCTTTGGAACAAGAACGGTTATGCCTTCGTCTCTGTCCATATCGGCGATGAAAAGCAGCGTAGTGGTCTTCAAAGTGAGCTACTGGGTCAAACGACAAAACGTCTGCATGAAAACACAGAGAACTGCATAATTAGATGTGCGCCTGCTAATATAGGTTTTAAGCACCTCGAAACGTGATCAATCATAATGATGAAGTTATTTTATACCAGTCAAATATAAGTACTACATCAGTCATTTGGACCCATGCAACTAATGAGCCAAATCTTCTCATAAAACTTCAGCTAGTCATGTTTCCTAAAACATTCATCCTGTACAGAATAACTTGTCTCGGAACCTTAAAACCGTCTCCAAAATAAATCAGTTTAGAATTTCTCTCAACACTCACTTCAAGAACAAAATTCCTCTTTATCAATCGCCATAAATCTCAAACTTCTTATTTGTTTTCACAAGTAATGTTTATATTAACCCATTCTAGTGCTTTTCATATGTAAAGGGGGAGAATATTAGCTGAGATGTATAAGTCCAGTTTCCTACTTCTTTCGAGTATGTTTTATATCAGTTTTGTTTGTATGTAAGTATTAAGTTCTTTTATTTGTATCATGTGGCGAAGAGAATCAACTAAACTAAGTTGTTTGCTTTCTAGTCGAGTTTGTATAACTAGTTTACAAAAAGACGTAAACCAAAATAGTTGTAGTTTCTCAATCTTTTTGCCTTGCCCGGAAATAGTGTCGTTCAGTATGCTATAGTCTTCACGCAAATCGAATGGATCATTCTTGCCAAAAAATGTAAAATGAACAGGCCAAATACGGTGAAGTTGATCTTGTTTACTGTTAATGTTTAATCGTAAACAAGTCTTAGTTTTTATGTAAACCCAATTTTACTTTCTATTGTAACACAATGTTAAGGAAGCATTTCTGTAAGTTAACCTAAAAGGTTTACGAGATTGTTGGATAAGAATTAAAATTGAGCCTGTAAGCAACTATTATATCGCTGAATTGGAAGATAGATCAGTAGCTGATTATCAGTAGGATACCTAAAATGTTTGCAATTCTACAATTGGTTTAGGTTTCACTAAACCCTGGACAAATTGTAGACCATTTTATGAGGAGATAGACGTTATATATATAAGCACAGTTACTGAACAATCGTTAGTATAGGCAAGGAAAAAAAGTGAAAGCGTTATATATTTGAAAAAAAAAATACTTGTGAATGTAATGCCCTATTTGCCAATTGCTTTACTGATGTAGAGAGCGCCCAAACATTTGATTTGTATTAAATTCAAAATGCTAGTTTTAGTCGGTTCCTGAGCGAACATGTATATATTTATGAATGCATTCGATATAGCCAAGAATAAATGGGAATAACCATGTGGTTGCACATGAAGAAATATGCAGTTGCGCTTGCGAGATTGGCTTTCCAAGACGATGGCTTTAAGAATGAACGATTCATGCGAATATAAGATGGCGGGCTTCGCAAGTTATGGTTTGGAGTAGATACCCTATCAACTTTTACTTGTCATTTACTGAGTCTGACAATGAAGAACAAGTAGAAGTGTCGAAGCTTCTCCTCTCCACTACAATTCTGTGTTACATGAGCTTTTCGAAGTGACAGCAGAATGCTAACAGCTTGGAATAAACTGTGTTTATATACTCCGTTTTGAAATAGAAAATGAAACTGACAAATTGATTACCAACCAAAGAATTGGAACAATTCAATATTCCTACAAAAATATTTGGAGTGGTCAGCATACACATATTCGAACTGCACTGGCTGAGTACATTTGACATGGCCCCAAAAAGTGTTTAAAAACATTGATATTCGTGTTTTTCAAACATGATTTTGAAAGAAATGTTGCTGCATGTTCGTGTTATTTGTTTGTGCATAAAAAAAATGCTTCGTCCGTCTCGAAATATATTAAAACTGATATGTACAGAGTATGTATCATGATTAGTTAAGAGTAGGCTTCTCGTTAACATTAATGTTGCAATTGATGAAGCTAAATGATCATGAGATCTTCAACATATCTTAAAAGTATTTCTACAAAAACAGCAAACTTGTAAATATCAAAAATAGCCTTGTCTTGGCTTGCATGTAAACAATGACTCCACCTCATGTTTGGCATCTTTTGCATCATTGTATTTAAACTCTTCTGTTCAAACGTTTTCTGTGTTAGTATTGCAGTATACTAACTATTTCAAAGACGTATAAAGTATTATAAATGTATTTGCGGCTCTTCAAATTAAATTTAAGGAGGTATGCAGATCTAGGCATAGGTTCCTTGGAATAACTTCATCTTAAGTGTTGCATACAATGGTAACTACAATGTTCATTTGTTTTTATACTACTATACACAGGACTCTAAACTTGATAGTAACTAATTGCTGTCAAACAGTAAACAGAAAAGGTTTGCAAGCAATCTGTTTTGAATTGAGATAAACAAGCTCTATTTTAATATTATAAGAATAAAGTATCTAGTATTTGTTTGAGACCTGAAAACACAATTTTCATTGTTGACTGTAACATCCGCTAGTTAGACGAAACACTTTGAATTATTAACGTTTCTATCAGAGTTTTATCTTACGATACGATTAGAACAACCATTTTTTTACCACAAAAGATATCATTCTCAATCATCGACTCAGTGTTTTGTGCTCACTATGCAGATTATTCCTTACCTTGATCATTGATAGCTCCTGCGTCTGTAGTAGCTTTTAGTGTGAATGGCTTCCAATATTTTGGCAAGTCTTTAAAGGCTGAGACATCCTGAGTGTAGAACTGGAGCTGTGTAGATTTTGGCACCGTTTTTGCAACTGAATATTGGCTGCTTTGAAGGTGACCACATTGTGAGCTGTTGTTGCGGCTTGTTGAAGACCTGTTGTAATGCGTTGAGTAGACTGTGGGAAACTTCAGCTCTGGTACTTTTTCAATCTTCTTTCTCGTTGCTTCCTTTACAAGTTTTTCTTTAATAAATCGACTAATAGATGTCAGAGAAGGGGCATTTTGGCGGTTGAAGCATCCTTCTTTGATCAACCGTTCTCTAAGCTCCCAGGTGAAAATGCCCGGTTGTTCACTCCTGTACTGATCAATTTTGAGTTCAATATCAGAGGTAATAACTTTTGGTCTTCCTTTTCTCTCGTGTTTTGAATCAATTGAACCCGTCTCCTCGAATTTGGCAAGCAGCTTGCTGATGCAGCCATGCGTTATTCGCATCTGTTGGCTGATTGCACAAGGCTTTACTCCCATCTGGGCGAGTTGCAACACACGAATTCGAACTTCTCTTGGCAAAGGTTTGCCACTGATATATGATCCTCCAAGTTGATTTGTTTTCTCTAAATCTGCAGGCGTTGAACAAAATGTTATTCAGTTCATGAAATGAGGCTGCACCATATTTATACACCACATCGAAAACATTCTAAGTGTTAGCTTTTCGACCAACGTAGGTTGACTTTGCCAGGTAAAGCGAAATCTAAATAACAAGAAGCAATGGTTCGATTTGTTTTGAGAAGTTAAATTGATGAGAAGGATTGATTCTCCGCACATGTACAGTAAATTAAATGTGCTTGGATGTGGAAGAAATCGTGTTAAAGACAGAAGAGATAGTACACTTTGTGTCGTACTACATAAATGAACGATCCAAAATCATGTTGCAACCAAAAACAACTACGGTACGTTTTGATAAAATCAAAATATTAAATTGAGAAGCTCACTTACTTGTCAGTCCAGCTAAAATTAATTTTTGTTAAATTTTATAGAAACATTAAAGCAACTAGCTTTTCATTGGAGAGTTTGTATGTGTTGCTATTGCTAGGATTTTTCTTTCAGCTGCATTCATAAGAAGCAATGTAGATCATTAAATACAAATACTAACATTAACAAGATGTAAGTGGCTACAATGGCAAAAACATGAGAGAACGACATGTGAATGACTCCGCACTGGAAATAAAAAAAAGTTTTACCCATCTGTTCTTGTAGCACAGTGTAAACAGTAACAGTCAAAACATGCTCCTTCGCTTCAGGTGTGTAACTTTCCTGTATGCTTTTCACTTTGGTGGAGAAATTTCCAAAGCTGAAAATGGCTTATGGAGTTAAGCCACACGCAGGCAATAAGTTACACTTCATTTAAGCATACATATCAGTGACTCACATTTAAAGGAAATGTATGGGGATTATAAACGTAAGATCTGTTTTATGTCTTGAAAGACGATAAGGTTCTCTATTTACCTCAGTTTACTGTTTCACGGAAATTCCTTCCTGTTTTTATAGAGGCGGTCGGCAGCTCATCTGGCTCGTAACCCCCAACTGTTGTTGTGTCATTTTACGTGTCATTTGCTCCAGCCGTGAGTTTATTTCTTAAGTAGCCGCCTTAGCAGTTGCTTTTGAGGCTATGCTCCAGTTGGCTTAGCTGAGAAGTGTGTAACAGCTTTAGCCGGGAGGGAAAGTTATTTTTCCTCATACCTAGAAATCCTCTGAATGTCGTTGAAACGATTCCAGTTAAGCTGGAGTAGTCCGCAAGGTCAGTTAGAGATTGACCACAATCGTGTTTCTGTACGTTTTATCAGTGTAAACTGTCGCTGTAGGTATGACCTTTTTCTGGTGGTGTAGCGAGAGGACGCACATTGCAAGCTGTTGACAGGTTAAGGTTGTAACTGGAAGACATATTATCAAGATCGGCAAATGGCTTTGAATAGTTAAATAAAAGAACTAACAGGTAGTGAAAACACAAAGCATGCATAAATTGCTTAAAACGTTGCATGTACCGCGGGTGCTTTTAGTGTCGGGATGTATCAAGCTTGTCGTGGGGTTAAAATCATCAGACAAGTTTCTCTACAGCTTGTCAAACATACAATCCAAGAAATTCAGCTTCTTTAACAATAGAAACGATAACGATGAAGATGGTGGTGATGTTGACGATGACGATGGCGACGATGATGATGACGATGGCAAGGGCGATGACAACGACGATAACAACAACAACAATTTTTACACGAAAAAGTTACATGTACAGTGATTAGACTGATTCGCAAATAGCAGAACCTAACCTAGACATAGTTTGCAATCAATGCATTATAAAAAGAGAAAAGAAAGCAAAATAATGAGCAAAAACATGAACAGAACTTATAAGTTATAACAATAAAGAGAGGAAAAAAGAAAGAAACGTAGTTATTTGACAATTGCGTGGTAATTACAATTCACATTTCTGATTTGGTCAAAGTCCATAAAATCATCGTTTTGCTTTAAAATGTCAATGACAAGAATGTGAGGTTTTGCCTTAAATTGTTTCTTTGGAAACTCGCTTAATAACTCTGATATCTCATTCCATACTCTTGCTTCCACTCTCGGAAACGAATTGTTTTGAACTTCTATACCAAAACTCTTTATATAGCAGTTTCGGATATGGAGGATCGATTGTTAATGATTCCGGTATCTCACTCGATTCTGTTGCTTCTACTCTCAAAAACGATTATTTTTGAACTTTTAATTTAGAGTTCTTCATATAGCAGTTTCTAGATATCACATGGAGGATTGATTCCGGTATCTCATTCCATTCTCTTGCTTCTACTTTTAAAAACGAATTTTTTCGAACTTTCGATTAAAAGGTCTTCAATTAGCAATTTCTAAATATGGGGGATTGATTGTTAATGATTCCGGTATTACATTCCATCTGTTGCTTCTACTCTTAAAAAGGAATATTTTTGAGTTTTTAATTTAGAGGTCTTCATATAACAATTTCTAGACATGGAGGATTGATTCTTAATGATTCCGGTATCTCATTCCATTCTGTTGCTTCTACTCTTGAAAACGAATATTTTTGAGCTTTTAATTAAGAGGTCTTCATATAGCAATTTCTAGATATGGAGAATCGATTCTCGTAATCTCGGTACCTCACTCCATTCTCTTGCTCTTACTCTCGAAAACGAATTTTTTGAACTTGAAGTCAAGGAGGATCGATTTTGAACGGTTTAATGCTATCTCACTCCATACTTTTGCTCCTACTCTCGAACACAATTGTTTTGGAACTTCTAATATAGAGCTCTTTATATAGAAGTCTCTAGAGATGGAGGATCGGCTATTATAAGTATATATATTCTACCGGTATCGATGAACAAGTTTTGAATTCTGGTTGCGTTTTTCATGCGTTGAGCAAAAAGCTGCTTTGTGGTAAAGAAAATATACGGGATGAATCACAGTATCGGCAAAAGAGGAATAGCATGGACATTTGCTTTTGTATGAATATAAGTATAATTGATTATTTGCTTTCGCTTATACCACTCTAATCATAAAATCGTGAATAATAAATGCAAGTTGTTGCTATTATTATTACTGTTACTATTGTTATCATTGTTATTATTATCAACACTTATCATCAACTGCAAAAAACACATTCTATACAGTTGTAAAATTAAAACGTCACCCAAAATACAACAGTACGTCATCAAAACGTCATAGTTTTAGATATACCTATTAATATGTATAAGAAATAAAGGCAAAAATAAAATGTGAACTAATAAAGTAGAATTTGTGATATTGTTTGAGCAAACTCCACAGACGTCTTGTGCATCGAACTAGAAATGCATGTTAATGCGGGGGTTAGGAGTTTCGGAAACGCTTTTTGTCTTTCAGTACAAACACAAAAACAATATCTGCGTCTGTGGATTCAAACTAGAAAGATCTCATTATTGTTCTTGTCAAAAAAGGTAAGAATTACGTAATTATCACGTTTACACTAGTTAGCGCATAGTAAAGGGCATGGAATATGTATTACACACTCCTGTTTACTTTGTCGGTCTTTTCCATTTTTCCTCAGTTCTCTTTATTCACGCAATCCTTTCATTACTTTCCCAAAACATTGAAAAGGCATCACAATAGGGACTTCAATTGAAAGTAAGTTCTCATCAAGTATATTTCTAGATCGCTCTATTTTAATATTAGGTGAAAGTTTGCTGCGTTATTACCATGCACGACGGCCGCTTTCTGTATTGGTTATTATTAGTGTAACTAAACTATCTTACCATCTTAATGTGCTTTGCTTTAAATCGAACATACAATATATACAAGCCCCATGGCTTTTCGTAAACGCCTCACTACCGACCTATTAAAACCTGTATTTAAAATCCAATACCTTCGGTTTATTGACAAATTGCAACGCTTTCTTTGCTTCAAGAAAATATAATCACTTGATTTGCAAACCACGTGGATATATCCTAATACAATGTCATTAGTAGACAGAAGAATGAATAATTATAAAGGTGACCATTTAGTCCCACTTACCAAATGGTAATTGTTTTTGTTTAAGCTCTTACCAACTCATATCAAATGAAGAGATTTGCTCACTTTCCTGAGTCAGTTGTATGTTACCGAAAAGAGTGTGTACTTGCAGCTCCAATAATGTATATGCAATAGACTGATCAATTTCTTTGAGAAAGAAAATCTGTCATAAGCAGTTTGGCTAAGGGCAACAAGTTCAACTGCTTTTGCAATTTTTTGCATTGTTGACAAAATCCAAAGTGCAACTGATGACAAAGATTTCTTTAAACGTAATTCAAGCATTTCATGCAGTTGATCACGATCCTTTTAAAGATTACAACTTAGAGAACTATGGTTTAACAGGCAAAGAAAAAAAAATTGGTTTTCTGCATACCCCTATAACTGACAGCAAACTGTTATAGTAAAAATATAACTTCAAAGTTAAAAATGTTTAGTGTGCATTCCACAAAGATCTACCCTTTGATCTGTATTATTCCAGATATGAGTAAACAACTTCCATTGCTACTCTAAACTCTTTGTTTTTAATATTCTCTGCTGATTTCTCTGCTTATTTTGTCTAAAGGTATAAGAATTTTGCTACCCTATCTAATGTAGCGCTGAACTCACTAGTATAATGTACGTACTTCGCTCCATATATATAACCTATCACTAAAAATAAAAATGCACAACTTTGTATTTTTCCATTTATGTCAAAGGAAACTGCCATTTAATGTTGTTCTCAAGATTCTAATAAATATCTACTAGAAATATTAGCAATAAAAATGTAGAACGACATTTCGGGGTCTTCATGACATCACTGTCAAGTCCACGTTCCGGTGACTTGATAAAAATGCCACGAAGACGTCGAACCGTCGCTCAATATCTTTATCGCTAAAAATTCTTGCATAATTTTGTTCTCCTTTTTTGTAGTAAGAAGAGTACGTTAGATATCTTGGTACTTTAGTCGGTTCTCAGCTTATGTTACCAAAGATCGGCCATTTTGTTAATGTATTCACATTTTGGAAACTATTCATCAATTTATCCATTTCTAAAATATCGAATAATTATGTGGCGTACACATATCCTACCTTAGTTAATCCCTTGAAATTTCAAAATTTTGATGAGGCTAGGCCCTTGATAAACAACTGCTGAATATTGTCAAGTTGCGTGACCGTGAAGAATTTCACATATCAGTGCATTTGTTCAAATCATATTGCCCACTACCTTTAATTACCTTTCCATAATCAAAAGCATCCATACAGGCAATACTAGTAGCAAATCAGTCACATTATATATCTAGAGCATCTTCTTATATAACAGGTTTCATTGCCTCAAAGTATAAATTAAATTGGAGAAGATACTGAATTTGAATTGGAATTGAAGTTTGATTTGGAAACATATAACCAAAAGTGGAAATGGAGTTGATAAGTTCTTACTAACCTTTTTCTAAAATTGTTGTGTTTGTTATATGTCATTTTTTGTTGTTCCTTACAGTACTATGACTTACTAGTACTATGATTGTATACTTATATTCACTCGTGTTTGTGTTTCTGTGTGTATTTGCACCAGTGTATTTTAACTATTTTCTGTAAATCCGACCACTTCATGTATTTTTTCTTTAAGATCTGGCAGCTGGTCCTTTAACCCTTTATGGCTGATACAGAAAACCAGTACCCCTCATACATGTTACCTTTCTCCTTTAACTTGTAACTTATCTAATTTCTAAGGGTAAACAGGTTGTTATTATTATTCTAGAATCTGGTGCCATCAATATTTAAAGTAACAGCACAACAACAGGACGAATTCTAAAAAAGATGGCAACAATTTGATGTTATAATATTAAGTTTTACTATTTAACAGTACTGTTTAAGATACCTTAAAATGTTAGTTTCTCCACTCTAAATTTGGCTTGATTGTTCCAGCAGGCGTAAAACCTACAACAAACAACATTAAGCTTAGTTATATAGTTATGTTACATGCTAGAACACTTCTGTTGTAGACTTATAGATGGTAAATTAAACCTAGGATTGTCATTGCCATTTTTTTTGTAATTTACACAGTCAGTATTTTTTTACTCTTCTCTACTTTTACTCACTTTTTCTAATTTTACATTGGGACGTTTTAGGCTTTCTAAACGTAGGAGTTAGGTCTCAATTTACTACTCGCATTTCCTTTGAAATTTATGTGACATTTAAGTAAACTAAAACCCTTACCTAAAGCCATTTTACAAAATGCTGAAGTATTTCGAATAAAATATGTACATCAAGATGGACACAATTAGTAAAACCCGTTGTATACGTTTTGTAGGTATAGTTTGGAACTGACCACTATACCGGCAATACGTATACATCGCTGTAAACAATACTCCTTGACAAAGTGCTCTGGATGGAGCCTGAAAGCTTGGACTTTCTAATTTGATAAGTTGGAGGATAAAACGAATAACATTTTTCATGATTCTATGTTCCAACTAAAGAATCTCCACTTAATTTATATACATTTTGTTCAATTGGTTTAATGCATTTTACTCTAAAAAAAATAAAAAAAAAGAGCATTATATCATTTATAGTAATTCTCTTTTAAGTTTAAATCAAAATTGTAACAGCTCATCTTCTAGTTGACATTCACAACTTCGGAAAATCTGGTTCGACAATACAAGAATTTTAGTTTTTGTAGCTTTACCTGGAAATCAAAATCTTTTGATAAGTTTATAGATAAACGTTGATATAGTTACATGGTCTTACAATTTATATGTAATTTTTGCTCAAAAAATGTTGTTGATCGAGCTGGAGAACAAAAATATACATTATATGTGATTCTCAAGATAAGTTTTGCAAGACTACTGAGTAATAAAACATACAATCTAGCTATCCAGAAAGCTCTAGAACTAAAAATCGTTTGTGAAAGTTTTGAACTGTCTATAAATGTATATACATCAATTAGCTTAAGTTTACTTTTGACAACGCATTTTCATGCTGCAATAACAATAATTAGATGTAAAGATGATTTAACAACGCAGAGTGAGGACAAAATGTTTGTTTGTGCTCGACTATCAGATCACATAATTATGCATACTTCTTCCTGAAAACTGCCACTGATGAATACTTGTGATAAGTTCACAAGATGATGCATGCTGTAAAGCTAACATTTAGTTACTTGTTCAGTGATGATTTCTGAAGAGTGTCTTTGAGTTTGAAACTTTGTCACTAGTCTTCGTTCAATATGGCAAGTGCTTCTAGCTCCGTTAATCTTGATCCTTTCGATCCTACAACACAGCAATGGACCAAATCGTCTTGTACGGTGTGAAAACCAAACGATCTACTTGTTATCGTCTTCGTAAAGCATCTTTAAAAGTACTTTATCGTCTCATTTTTCAAAACAATCTTCATTGAGCTGGTATCCTAAAGAGTGGTTTCTCAACGAACACTTGCAGTTCGAAAAACTGACCAATCAGATAACCTTATTTGAGTGTAACTGCTGACCATTAAAGACTGAGCATTCAAAACAACAGAAGAATTGTTGTTCCAAGGTTGAGTACTGTTGTAAATAATCTTAGGGCTCAAAAAGAATTTTAAGATAAAATAGTTTTTGTGAACTCCTAAATTTGTTTATAATTTAAGCATTGTTTAGTTGAGAGTTTTTTTCTGTAAGCAGCGTCTTAGTAAATTGTAAAAAGCGCTTTAGAAAAGTTTTGCTTTTGTTGTTGAGCGTAGGGTAAGTTTGAAGTTAAATAAATGGAACTAATTGTTAATCCAGGAGGCTAGGATCTTGATGAACACCATTACCATGTAGTGGTTGCCAAATGCAGGTTTATTTCGTTTCAAATTAATGCAATCGAACCTTAAAGCCAGTGAATAATTTCCTTATCTACAGTGCTTACTTCAGCAAGGTAGCCGACTTATCAGCTGCACAGAATTTTCTTTAAGTGACAGCAATTATAAGAAGATAAAATCCATAGCAGACATTTTGCAAGTGTTTTCATAATGAACTAAAATGTCTTTATGCTATAGTAGAAAATATACTTTTTGTATATACGTTTAAACATGTATCCAGAAAAGCAAATGTTCTCTACTCCAAAGTCCTCCATGGTCTACATTTGTATAAATCATCAAAGTGATGTAAAAAATTTAGCACACTTTCAAGTTAGCTACAATAGTCCTTAAAAGTACCCCATTTACTAAAGGTAAGGTTGTGGTATAAGTATATAGCAACTATTAATTTTGTAAACATTTTGTATACATAGCAAAGTAGCTTTGGTAAAGGCATTGTACATATAGAAACATTCAAATAATTGACTGAGAAGATTCCCAGCAGAGTTCAAGAAACTGTTTTGACAATCGTTTGGACAAAATTAGGAGATTCAAGCGTCCTCCAGCATTCTGCAACTCTCTTGAAATTTGAATCGAATAAGCTAGAGGCCTTATTGAAATCTGAAAACATCCTAGGTTGAAACGCACGTACTACATGTAAATACTGAAGAAAGCACATAAAATGACATAGTAGTGTTGTGTACAACCATGGGGTTTTATCTTTACAAAAAACAAATTTGGAAACAGAGAATGCACCAAAAACTCAAAATGGATTGGATGTTGCCGTCTAATTATTACACTTTTAATTTCCCTGCACTGAAAGTGCATGGTCAAAATAATCTTTATACAGTCATCACTACAAACACAGTTATCTAGCATTGTCCCAGAAACTTTAACAATATAGGAAATAAACAGTCAGCTTCGCAATCGCCAATCTATTTCTCTAGTAATATCTATTAATTTAATATACAAACTTGTGCATCACACAATTGTCAATATTTCGTAAAAAGCTCACATCTTTAGTGAAAAGATTTACTGATTCAAGCAAGCTGTCAAGTTGCACATCACATTGTGTTAATAGAAAACTTATAGCCCTATGAAATATAATATAATAATATTCCTAAATCATGAAACTAAATGATAATAAGGTTTACCTTGACTTTTGAGTAAGATGCAACACGCTTCTAAGCGTGGTACTGACATAGTGTGAACATATTTCTTGGTGCCTGCATGTCTTCGTTCCAAGAATTATTTTGTTGTCAAAATTTTACCTGATATTAAGAACGGTTCTATAAATGTAGATATCTATATTTTGCAGGAGATGTTAACGTCATCTATGCATACAAATATATTTCTTCTCTTGAAATATTTTAAATCCCCATTTGCAACCACTAAATCGTGCCTCAAAAGGTCTGTAACAAGTAGGTTATTACAAATGATATACCTTTCCTTGTCTTGTTTGTGACAAGAAACAGTAATACTTTTTTCGTGTTTAAAATCGACTAAATTCAGTGTTATCCTCCACCTTTTGAGCGTTTCTCCAATGACATAACGTGCATGGTAGTTACATAGTATGTAGTAGTACTATAAACTTAAAAAGAGCCAGCTATTCCTGTTTGACTTCTACGAAGTTTTTAACTGAAATTAATTTTAATCAGATTGTTTTGTTCATTGCAAACACGTTTTTGCTAGATATAGAGCTTGTCCGTATGCTTTAAGAAATGTAAATCTTGTATTTCTAGTGTACTCTGTGGGAATATAGCCTAGGGAAACTTGAAAATGTGTTTTCTCGGATATCACATTTGATGTGACTTCAAAGACCTCCAAAGGTTTTGAAAGTATTGAAATAGTGCATTATAATGACCACTAAAAGTATTGCAGAAACAAATGACTCTTGACAATTAAGCCTTTGATAGAAAAAGTTATTACATCAGCATCACACCTTATAATCAACGTCGGCTCCTTTGAAGGTGTGTAAGACACTATTTTCAACAAGAAAGGGGAGGGGGATTCTTAAATGAATTGTGGTACAAAAATATCTTTCTATTTTTATTATCCGTATAGAAATCGTAGCAACTGCAGTACGAAATAACAAAAAATTTAAAGGAAATTGAATATAAGAGACAAAATTAAGTTTACAGTAATGGTAAATGACTATAAAGGTAGAGGAACCAAAATGTAAGATAAAGATTCCTAATTTTAATTTAATTTAATCCATTTTCACTGCATTATTTAAACATAAGTAACATACAAAAGAAAAGTGATTGCAGTGGGGAAGGACTAGAAGGGAACATACCAACCATTCGAGTTGGTCCACCCACTTCAAGTCGTGGCCTTAAATCAAGGCGGATTACAAGACACTTTGAAAACACTGACAAAAGAAAATGGAAAAAAATCCATTAAACACAACGTAAATAAACTGTGTTAAAATGTTGTAGATTCAGCTTAATAATAAAATTCTTGTTACATGACAAAAATAGGTTTCAATACACGAATTTTCAGAGCAGAACACATACCGAATAATTCAGTCCTTGTAAGGAATTGAAGAACGAGGGCGTTTTTACAGCAAACCATATACTGGAAAAGAGCTTTAATCTCAGATTTATGAGCCACGAGGAATTTCAGAAAAGAAGGACGTTTTTTCTACCATAATATGGACTGATATTTAATTAGTCAAACTCAGCTTCAAAAAAATCGACTCAAATCTAAACTCTAGGCAAGCTGTAAACAAGTTTCTTTAAACAAAATATATTATGAATTTGGAAGGAAATTTAATTTAAGAGCTTTTAATGCAAAGCACCAAAACGATAAATTTTCATTTTAAATTATTACACGGAAGAATCCCAACAAGTATGTTTTTCAAGTTGGAAATTGGAAATACTATTTCCTGTTCATTCTAAGGGAAAGAAATTGAAACTTTGTTACATTTATTATGAAGCTGTGGCGAAATTCAAGACTTCTGAATATCTTTTTGCTTCGTCTGGTTCTTAGCAAGCATCAGACTTGAATACTTTGTTTATGGCTATTGCAAACTAGTTGCAATATACTATATTTACACCTGTAAACTACAACAAAAATGTCCATTGAAAATTGTTTAATTATTACATTTTAAAAACATCAAAATTGTATGTTTTATGTATGTATGATTTTTCAGTGCCTTTTCAAAAATTGTAAAAACGTGGATATATATCTTTGTAAAACATAATTATGGATACTGAAAATAAAGAAAATTATATCACTGTCATTGTCATAATGTCAATGTCATTATAATACCATTGCCACAATACCAGTCACAATGTCATTGTCATATTACCATTGTCATTATCACTGCTTATTGTTTTGAATAACCAATTTACTTACGCTACAGCATTCAGTCTTGTTAGCAAGAAAGTGGCTATGAAAAGTAAATTATAATCAAACGTGAATGTTGATAACAATATGGGTGTGTATCTGCCCAGAGGTGGCTAGGTACTACATTTTCTATGTTCCGAGTATGTCCGTCGCAAACACACAAGATACCCAATCCCTTAAAGCAGGAGTACACCCTAAACTAATAAGAAATAAAAGGAATAAGGTCATTATCTCCACAGAGAAAACAAAGAGAACTGTGTATGGTGGTGTATATATCACATGTTATGACAGTTGGTCACGTGAAACAGCCCACCTTTTCTCGAATTTCTTTTGAAGGGCGTAACCAGTCGATGAAGTGTTTTAGTTTCATGCATAAACTTATCACTTTCACTCCATTTTTTGCCATTTATGGTTGCCTGGGCTCATCATAAAGGGCTGAGAAGGCTTAATTCTTGCCAGTTTCAAAGAACTGTTTATTGGCACTGTGAAAATGACAGAAAACATTGGAATCGTTTATCAGGCTCTTAACAGTTCTCTCTTTCATGTTTATGGCCTGAGAGCAAGTATATAAGGCCCCAATAGGCTGCTTTCTTCACTTTTGAGAGTTTGATTAAATGTTGAAAGCATTTTTCTCCGCGAATTTGGAGAATGCAGACTCGTCTCGAGACTTGGGTTTGACTGGAGTCTCGGGCCTTCCCGCTCGAAAAATTTCGGTTTTCCCATCATGCAATGGGGTTATGGTTATACAACATGGTGGGTGGGGGGGGGGGG
>JAOBYE010100339.1:0-19864 GCA_025403585.1 Parazoanthus swiftii | reverse complement strand
ATATCGAACGTGCCAGATCTTGTTGTCATAGTATTATTTAGAGCTTGTTCGGTTGGATGTTTCGAAATATGCACTGAAGCAGATAAACAAAGCTTTTAATTTACTTTATCTCGTTCTTTTGCGTGTAAGACAATATAATAAATTTAGCTTGGACTTTTGAATGCCGTTTGAGAAGATGATTATGTTTCAGTATTTTCGTTGGAGCCTGTCTAGTAGCGTGAGTTTGACGTACGTTTAAATGTTGTTTATTGCTGAGTTGTTCCTTTTCAGAGCATTAACGTGGGATTGGACATGTCATCGATTCGATTTAGAAATGCAAACATAGTTCAACGTAAATCACGAACGTAAGCCATAATGCCAGTTAAACTATTTGTGAAATTCAAACACCAGCTCCTTTTAAAACAAGCTATGAAGAATTAACCAAATCTCTCCATACCCAACGTCCTTTGCGTAAAGTAACAAGTGTTTTTAGTTCTCTTCGTGGCCTCGGGGAATACCAATATGACATATGTTTTAACGCTCTGTTAAACCTGAATTTTTTCTGCTCTCCACGACCTTGGTCCCGCAGTTTGAAATTATTGATTTCCCTTTTACGACAATTCTTTTGTAGCATTCCTTAAGGATTAAACAATCAAGCAACAAGTTGGACCTTTTTTCCCAAAATTATCTGAAATGGTGTGCGAAATGTCAAATATTCACAAGAGGTTCTATAAAGCATTCCATTTTACATTAATACCTGACGAATAAACTGTTATTGGTACTTCATTAATAGATGGAGTTTCCAAGACAGTTCTTTGATTTCAAGCTATCGTATTCATAATGAATGTTGTGCAGTTTAATTACTGCGTGTGTTACGCTCGATCAATCTGAATACCAAACAGTGCCAAACTTATCAACAGCTCAAGAACTTTGACCAAATTTGGTAAATGTCCCAAACGAAGAAGCCAGTTAAAGTTATAAACAAAACTTTAGAATGTAAAATGAACAACACATTCATGTGAAACCAAAAAACCTGTAAGTTTATGAACTGACACAAGTTCATTTTCCTTGAGCAAAGCTTTAATTTGTTAATTTTCTTTTATCCGAAAGATTTAGACTTCTGCATTAAAATTAGACAGAACTTGTGTGTGGTTATCTGAGTGTTCTAAAACCAAAACGTCAAGTTTAAAAACGTTTTGAGAAGAGGTGGAAAATCGGTGCAAATGAGCTGGCTCTGTTGGGGGTGGTTGGCGCCGCCCACTTCGCTAGTGTCCCGTATGTAAGAATCATAACTCTCGTAGCGACTTGGTCACTGTGACTTGGGCGTCTGTAGCGACCGGTGCTCGTGAAATAATAGCTTCTTATCAATTTCCGCATCGACCCTTCGTGAAGGTCTTACGGTACGTGCTATTATATACCTGTTAAATCTGGACTACTTCCTTTCAATCTGATATTTTTAGTTTTAACGATGATTTTTTGTCACCTCGTTCATAAGAGCTTCGGTATTAACCTATTTGAGCCAAGCCGCTTTTCACAGCTTTTTGTTCTGTTTACAAAATCTTTAAAATGTTTGCATAGGCACTCTTCCTTCAGGAAAGTATTGTTTTGTGTGAATGATTGTTTGCAAAGTTCCTTTCACCCTCTTGAAAGAAGCACTTGTCCATATTGGATATATCGGCTTAAGCGGTAAAGAGAAAGCGATTTAGCTTGTGTAGTGTGCTCTGTCATTAATGGTGAATTAAGAACAAGTTGGTCTTAATACTGGCAAATCATTTGTGTCTCTTGGTTGCTGATAAGATTCGATATAAAAACACCACACTGTTGCTGCTGTAGCTATAATGATTTCGATTAAAATGTGAGCCGAGTTTTAATGACTTATGTGCAAACGCCTAGATTTTCATATTCTGCAATATTTTAATTTTTGATAATTTTGTTTTGTATTATTTTATATTACGGACCTTAAACTGCAAATTAAAACAGTATTGAAAGAATACCAGTGTTTCTTCTTCAACAAGCGACGGGTACTAGCAACTGCCATTAAACATTGTCGAGTTAAATTTTTAAACTCAGTTAAAATCTTTACTTGAACTTGTGTTAAATTTCATTGATCAGCAAGTACGGTCCAGTGAATAGTTCGTTGTTTTCTTCTTGTTTTATTGTTTAGACTTGGGGGGCTGTGCAACCTTATCGTCAGGTAGATCGGTTGACATAATAAGCGAAGAAGCGAATTTATTGCTTTTATCTTTTTTTACTTTAATCTTAAAATCAACGGGAAAATTAACATTCTTCCGTGTAACTCATTCGGGTGCTCTCGGCTAAAATTCATTATGCGACAATTTAATACTTTCATAAAGTTTGTTATTCAAATTATTTCGTCTGTACTGGAGCTTTTTCATGTCAACAAACAGAAAACACTCCGAAATTTGTATTACACCAGTAAACTGAACCTTTTAAAAGCAAGACATTGACTCTGAAACTTGGAAACTAATATTTGTACGAATGTCAACGTTGTTTTCTGAAAGTAATATGCAAAATGCCCTTTACATTGTCACGGCTGAGCTGACGAGAAAACATTGCCCGGCTCGCGGCTGCATAGGTAATGAGTCATTTGACGCTACTTCACCCTGGAAACCAATTGGGACGCTTGACTTGCAATTGTTTTCCCACTGTTGGAACTGCGTTATTTTTAGACCGTTATTCCAGAAGTTGCTGGTATCATTTGTAAGAATGTCAAGTTCGATAAAGTTTCGTTGAACGTTATATCATCTAGTACAAATCTAAAAGTTATTTATTATATTTCTAAAATACTGAGTTAAAAAAGCTTTTGATGTTTAAAATTAAAGAAACAGTGATTTATTAAGGATAATTCAAATAATTGCCTTTGTTTCATTTGGATAGTTTGTCCTGTAAAAGCATTGTGGCAACAAACCAACTTAATTTCAATAGTTTTTTTTTTGTCCCTCTATTGCACTCAACATGTACAACATACACCAAAAACAAAAAAGAGCTAACAAAATGCAAAGCTGGCAAAGCTGAAAGTGTATTTAATTCAACAGTGGAAAGCATTAGCTTTTTTGAACAAATTAATCAGTTCCTGTATTTTTCAATACTTTTAGTGTACAATATATACACCACCTCCAACTTTACTTTTTTTAAGTTATAAAGAGTTACTGAGAAAAAGTGATTTTTGTCCCCACCCCATCTTTGAGTCACTAGTCAGTCCCCTTCCCTCCCACTTCCAAAATAGATTCTCGGCCTATGAGTAATCAAATGTTTTTTGTCACAATTATACAAACATCTTTTGGAGCATTGATACCTTTTTCTGCCCCCTTCCCTCGTTTTCCAGTGTTGTAGGTTCTGATCCCCCTTTCCAAAATTTATGGTTTCACCCCTGCTTTCCCCACCATGTCCTAGAAAGGACCACCTTGGATAAAGGGGGCTACTCCCATTCATGGGCTACAGTATATAGGTACCAGTATGAGTAGCATTGTGGCAAAGGTTATGGTTTTTGTACAGATTTGGGTGGTGATTTTTGATAAAATTGAGGGATGTCAGGTCTTACTTTATTCATGGTATTGTTACAATTGTATTTATTATTATTATTATTACTGTAGGTACTTGTTTCATTCCCACAATGGCAGCAGATCCAGCATTTTCAATCTTTAATCCGGACAAACCTCCAAAAAATTGTTTGAAGATATGGAGAGTTGAGGTAACTTTCTTCTGACAATAAGTACAGGGTATATTATATCAATAGGTAGATAAATTGAGAAGATATTCATTACTGACAACATTAGTTTAGACCCACTATTTAGGCAGGCTGTCTTCACATTCTGTGCTTGTTTGACCTTAGGTGGAGGGGGGAGGGGTCACTTTTATGGGTGGGATTCAAAAGCTGAGCTAAACTCTAAACCTAGAAATACCAATTTGTAGTCAGATTAGGTTAGGAGATACTTTAAGTTTTTGCTTTACTAATTACAATTGCACATCCATTTTGAACTCTGACATCGGTTATTCATATAAAACATATATGCTAAAGTGCCGAGAAGCCAAGCCTGAGTGAAACCCATGCATTGCTGTAATCTGTAATTGTACTGCAATAAATCACCCTTAAATTTAGAAAATCAAATAAGATCAGTGCATTTAAAATGACTTGCAATCATGGAAAATTTAGACTACCCTTCAAAATATTTAAATTTAAGGTTGAATTAAAGCTACCCCCTTCAGTGTTCTGAAAATGCTTGTTATACATTGAAGAAATTAGAACATTTAATTGAATGTCAATCAAAAAGATTCAGTTTTTCCCATCCACAAAACAATTTTCGATGTAAAGGTAGTTTGAGATAATCCATAGTAAATTCCTGATAAACACAGTAAAGAGAAACCTTGTCACAAACATTTTGCGTTTTTGAATCAATGAATTTATTTTTCTTTACAGAACTTCAAACTGAAGGCTGTCGATGAGAAGGAATATGGAGTATTCTATAATGGAGATGCATATGTTGTTTTATATGTAAGTAGAAATAAAGTTTAGTTTTTACAAGTACAGTCAGTTGCACTTTCATTCCCTTACTCTCCATTTCCACTTTTTGCAATATAAATGGTTGGTTAGACTTTTGGTAGCGATGTATATGTTTAAAGTTATTTTTCCTCCTCACACAAAATAGTAAAAAGTACAAAAATGTACAATTTCTTAGCAACCAGAGGTTTTGACTATTTAATACAATATTGTATAGTATTTTTTAAATTATTTTGTTCATTGCAGACAAGTGGTAAGGGTATTCACATTTTTTTCTGGCTTGGAAAAGAGTGCACTCAGGTATGTGGTAAATCTGTATCAGTTGAGAAAATCAAGTTTTTGTTCTTGCACACTGAGCCTCACCAGACCCTAGCTACATATTTTTAACAGGAAGAGTTTGGTGATTGGCATAAAGATCTCTGTGGTGCTCACTACTTCTGGAATTCCAGGAATTCCTGGAAAACACCTGGATTTTCGAAATTTTCTTCCAGGGCCCTGGAAAACTCCTGGAATTTTGAAATTTTCTTCCAGGGCCCTGGAAAACTCCTGGAAAAACAGATAATTTCCCTGTACTCTTGGAAAATTCCTGGCATTTTGCGGAAAATTTTTTTTCTACAGTTTTATAAACAAACCAAAACCTGCAAAAGCATCTGACTCATGATTGTACTTTTTCTATTTTATCAAGAATCAATTTCTGGAGATTTTGGTCATTTTTGTCCTGTCTCACTTTGACCGGGAAACTGAAGAAATTTTTTGATATTGTTTCGTTTTTGACAAGAGAGAATTTGGGGTTGGTTCCTGGAAAACAAATTTTCTACCCTGGAGAACCCCTGGAAAACTCCTGGAATTTCATTATTATCAGTCAGTGAGCACCATGGATCTCTCTTATTGTAAGTTGCACTGCAACGTTTCAGCTTTCTACACACACCCACACTAGTAATTCTCATCTGTGTGTATAGAAAGCTGAAATGTTGCATTGCATTGGACCAATACATGTAGGAGAGACCTTTATATCTTATAGCAAAGCTTTCTGGGCTTCATTTTCATATATATTCCAAGAAGTCTCAGGTGGTTAAATATATTATAACGACAATGATGGTAATAACAATTGTTATAACAATAATATAAAAAGTGAATTATAAGTATGTGTTCTGTGCAAATTAAGGACTAAGATTGACATTTTGATAACATGTACATCTACTGTACAACAAAATATTGGCTTTTGGTTGGTTGTGATATACTTCATTTTTTTATACTACTGTATATTTTTACAATGTAGTTCCTGAGTCCTGACTCATTCATGATCCTTAATTGTTAATTGCTGTGCCAAACATTATAGTTACAATACCATACTATGTGAACTCTTCTTTGCTTGCAGTTGGGAAAAGAAGTTCTATTTCAAAACAACTGTATCTCTTGTACAGCATAAATTAAAGATCATTACTGGAACTGACTGCTGACAAGAGTGGGGACTGCCATAATAGGAACTGCACTTATTGTCGTCACAATAATCTTGAAAAATGACAGACACACACTTGTTTGGTGATCTTTGGATTTACAAATTCAAGACTGCAACTCACAATAAGTACAGTTTTCAAGATGGTTGTAGTTCCCAGTCCCGATTTGTTAGGGCTCCTTGTAAAACTAGCCATGTTTTGGGGAAATTTTATAAAATTTTATAAACAAGCCTTAAGGAGCTTCAATGCCCTATTTCAAGATAGTGTGTTGGTGAGAGCCAGGTGCCCCTTTAAAGATCTGATCTGATCTAGACTTTACTGACTGGCCGGGTGGTACGTTTTATTACACTCTTTGTAACTCTATTATTTCAATGGTCCTTGTCTACTAAATCTAAACTGCTACATATGTAAATAAAAACTGATGTCCTGGGTTCATGCAACAGGAATGATCATAGTTCCTTTTTTAGGACGAATCTGGTTCAGCTGCGTACAAGGCCAATGAGCTGGATGAACTCTTTAAAGGCATTGCTGTTCAGCATAGAGAGGTCTGCCTTTATGTTTATGTATTAGCTATTGCCTGGTGGTTTGGATTTTTAAGGGCTTCGCATTTGATCTAGAAATAGATTTACGCATTGCTTTGTGGGAATGTTATTCGGACAACCATGCAGTCAATAATAGATTTTTGAACAGTTTCAGATATGATTTTATGAACTTAATATGAAAACAGCGGGAACTAGAAAGAATTTCGTGATAATCTTGAACTGACCGCGTGTCTGGCTCCTACAGAGCCGCGTGTTTGTCCGCTTCTCAATCCCAACATGCTTTGCGAGCAACTTAGTGACGTAGTTGATGCGGCACCCTAAACAGTGTACTAATTATTGCGCCCATGTGACTATCTGTAACTGTCAACACTTTAAGTATTGTTCTGTTTGGAAACTCTATAGAGAGTGTTTTGTAACCTTTAGAAAAGTAGGTTGTGGAAGGTGTGTATTCCACTTTTATTGAAACAAAAAGTTATCGCTAAAGAATTAATGGTATGGTACAGTTATAAACTTGTGTTCACCTGTGAAACATACTTTTTTCATTAACTACTTGTCAACATTAGTTTTTGCATTTAATTGTTTTTCATGAATGTTTTTAGCGCATTGCCTAGAATCCTCCTTTTGTTTTTCAGGTTCAGGAACATGAGAGTGGTGAATTCAGAAGTATCTTTAAGAAACCCTCAAGCTTAAGGTTAGTCTGTTACTTGTTTTATTAGTTTTTTCAATAATGATAATGAACAATAATGATGATTTCAAATAGGACGGAACATTTTGGATACTGGATGGTATCCTTTTTCAGGATTCGTACGGGTCATGGAAAACCTGGAAAGTCATGGAAAATAACTCCAATGATATGAGAGTGTATGTAAATACATATTAGTATTTTCTTAAGACTTGCCGTTTTCTCCTTTGAAAATATTTGCTATGCTGGAAAAATTTCATATCGAGAACAGTTTTTGATATATTCCAAAGAAACAGATGGTCAAATCAGGTCTAGGAAAACTACTAAAGGTCATGGAAAAAGTCATGGAAAGTCATGGAATTTCACAAGGTCGAAAGATGACGAATCCTGTTTCCAACATACGAATATCATGCAAAGACATGAAGAAGCTTTCAAACTTTTCACTTCATTTTGATGCAAGTTATATTTTGCTTCAATCAACGGACCAAATTGAAATTCGTACATTATGCTTTTGCCTTGACATGTCATAACATCTGTAAATCTTTTGTAGGTACAAAGCTGGTGGTGTGAAATCTGGATTCACACATGTGGAAATTGATGACAGGAAAGAGCTTTATCAAATAAAGGGACGAAAACGTGTTCAAACGTTTCGTGTAAGTTCAGGAAGGCTTTGAGATAGGTTGTTTTATTTGTTCTGCATCGATGAGATAGCCTAACTACTAAAGAAGTTTGATCAACAAGAACTAATATGATATGACCATGGTGGTAACACCTTCATGAACAAGTTAAGATTGCCATAATCAGGGAAAACCTTATTTTTTCAAGATCAGCGAAAAGTTGTAAAATTGAAATAGTGTATTTTGTTACTTTTTGAATACTTTTGAAAAATCCAAGGTGGCTCCATGGGACTGGGCCCCACGCGGGAAAAAATGGTCCAGCAATAATTGCATGCGCATGCGCCAGCAAATTCTACTAAAATTTTGCAAATGACCTTCGTTGACCTTCAAGACAACACATACCTCGGAAGATTCATGCTTACCTCAGGGTGGTGTGGATCTGTGGTGTATGCCGCCCCCGCCTAATGTAGAACTTGCTGGCGCATGCGCATGCAATTAATGCAGGACCATTTTTTCCCGCGTGGCGCCCAGTCCCCCGGAGCGCAGCGAAGAGCGAAGAAAAAACGGGGTCAGAACTGGACAAAGACAATGCTTGTTACGAGAGAAGGTAATTATTTGTGTGGGATTATTCTCTGCCCATTGTTAAATTGAGTTTCTTTAGAAGCACTGTTAAATGTTTAGGTTTTTCAAGCTTAAAGTGTTTTGCAGGGCATGCTGAACTAAGTTAAAAATTCAATTAAAGGATAACATTTATTTATCTAGATGGTTATTTACTATGAAACATGCGTTCTAGAGATTTTATTATGTTGTGGTTTTTCTTTCAAAGGTGCCATTGTCTGATTCATCGCTGAACAAAGGGGACTGCTTTCTCTTGCTCGCAGGCAGGAGACTTTTCACTTTCCTTGGGTCAAAATGTTCTTTGAAGGAAAAAAGCACGGTGAGAATCACTTGACGTACAATAGACCACTTTCATGATACGCCCCAGTTGAACAAAAACTTCAAGTCGTGGCCAAAAGGGCCAAAGTACAGCAAATGTATGAGAACTTGGAACTTGACCTCGACTTGAATGTATTGCTTATTATTACTGGAGCAAATTATAAAGTAGTGTATGCAAAAGACTGTTAAAGTTTTTGGAGTTGCTAGAGATACACACAACAGTAACACCACAATCTTCTCTTTTTATTAGGCCATGCGCATGGGCGAGGAATTCAAGAATGATATCAAGAACGATTACAACAACATCCAAGTCAAACATTTTATTTTGGGTATGGTAGACCTCTGTTGTAGAGTTGTTGACGATTTTTTTAATAAAATTATGTAATTCCTTATGAATTTGTTATTGCCTTTTTGTTTTTGTAGTATCTGGAAATTTGTTGTTTGTATGAACTGGCAGACCGAGTACTTAGGCAGTTGTATTGTGGCAAGAGTGTGTATTTTAAGCCCGAGATATATTTATATATATATATATTTTTTTGGGGGGGGGAGGGGTGGTATAAAACAGCGCCGAAGGCACCAGCCTCTGGGGGGTCTGCAGGCATGTCCCACAGGACATTTTGAAATCTAGAGGGTCGGAAAAGCTATTTTCAGCATTCTCCCCAATATATTTGTGTCAAAAATCGATCTTGATTCAGTGAATTTAGTGCTTGTGCAATATCTCCGAGGTTTTGTTAACTTGATGTATATCCTGGCCTTACTGCACTAAACAACGGTTTGCAAAAGCTCGACATGTTTCGAAGGTCATGACTTTACTTTTCAAAGAAGCAGCAGCAATTACGGCCTTTCGGCTACTGAACAAGACAAAATCATGGAAATTACTGCTAGGCCCGGGCTTTAAGGCTGGCTACGCGCCTGTCTGGTGTAAAAACCAAGTTAAAAAGCGTCCGTGATTACACTCCTTCATCCACCTGTAGGAAAAGCCTTTGGCATTTGGCTTTTGAAACAAATATTCAAAATCAATCAAGTGAATGTTTTAAGTTTCGGCCTGAGATTCGTAAGGTGCATCATATCTGACCCTTGGGAAAATGTTCAGTACCGAGGAATTCAATTTGTTAAGACCATAGTTGATAGAGGGAACTGGTTATGAAGCTCGGCCAGATTTTTTGTTGTATGTTTATACCAGCTTTATTGAAATTGTATGGTACTACAAGCACTTGTAATTTTATCATAGATGAAGAAGTTCTGAGCAAGGCAAGAGAAATTAAGGATCTTGATGAAGAATATCAGGTGTTTCTCAGTGTCCTGGGTGTGAAAGGTCGCAAACCGAACATCAAGTCTGCAGAGCAGGGAGGCAGTGACGACAAAACGCAATGCAAATGCATTTTGTACCGGTAAGTTTATAAGTTGATGTTTTTTAAATAACAGAGTGGTGTTCTTAGGGGTAAAAGCCCATCGTGTCACGGTAAATACATTGTATGTAGATCTAGAGGTTGATCATTACTAATATTACTAATAGAACTTTTCATACGTCACTTGGTACAGTGTAACCCCGACAATTTATAACGATACGCCAAGGGAGCAGTAAAATTATATCGTTTTGACCGAAATTCCCGGTACAACGTTATGGCCGTAAAATAGCCGAAAACATCGTTATATCGAGAGAACTTAAAACGCACATGGATAAAGAGGCGGCTCAGAACTCGTATATCATCGTAAAGAGCTGTTGAGAGAATAGTTGAACAATAACCGAGTACGGCGATTCAACAAATTTTTGTTGAAATCTTTGGAGACTATGTATCGTTAAATCGGAAACTGTATTACGTTCGGTGCGCCAGTTTCACATCGTTATATCTACTGAGAAAGTTAGTTTTAGGCGAGATACCTTGCATGTCATGTGTAACTCTACAAGCAAAAAGAACTTGGAGAAAATGTGAACTGTAAATAAGAAAGACACGCATCAGAGGTAGCCAATAGTGGCACTGTACCTTGTCTTTACTCCTTGTTTCAAATTTAAGTAGTTTTTCAGATTAAGCAAAGTTCTTAGTTTTGATTTTCTAGAAGATCCTTTTCCGTAGCCACCTTCGCTTCCACATTTTTCGTGATCTCATTTGTGTAACGGACGTTGCTGAAACCTGGAACAGGGAACAGGGAACGGTCAATATGAGTCGGGGAACGGTCAAATGGACGTTCTTATTTGTTCATATCCCCCAGCCTTCGAAGATTTTGTAGATTTTCACACCTCCAAACACAAATTGACCGTTCCCCTACTCATATCGACTGTTGAACTTTCCCGGTTTTCGTAACGTCCTTGTGTGCATATATAGAGGTTGAATAAATGAAAAAGTGAGATAGACTTTGAAACTTCTCGCAGGTCCAGTTTAATAAAAAAAAACGTTTCTGTCGTTTGGCCATCTTCAGTTTAAAATCTGAAAGTTACAATCGTATACTATTTCGTAGAAAAGGCAAATATTTAGGATTTTTCATATCTCGTCACTGAATTTCATGTAGGTTCTGGTCATCTAGGTAATTGTTTCTACTGTAGTATTGTTATTTTTAATTTCTATAAGATTTTAATGTGCTGCCGAAAACAGATATTTTTGAAATCTGCTAATAAATTATTAAATTAATTGTTTCAGAGTAAGTGACGAGTCGGGCACAGTGAAGATCAAGGAAGTTGGAAGCAGCCCCCTGTCTCAGTCGCTGCTGGATTCAAAGGTGACTATTCTCTTCATTTTATTTATATTATTATCATTTTTGTTCACTTTACACTGAGAAAACATACCTACATTGTAAAATATATATGCTTTTTATTTACAAACATGTTAAATTTTAAAAATATGTAAGTTGAACCTCTGTTTTTTTTAACTGCCCAGGATTCATTTATCCTTGAAATGCCTGGCACGATTTTTGTGTGGAAGGGCAGAAATGCCACCCTAAAAGAGAGGAAGGAAGCTTTTAACAGAGCACAGGTCAGTAAAGGTGATACATGCATGAATACAGGACTATTTAGTTAATTTTCTTTCCTGTGTTTTCCAAATTTATTGCACTCAACGTAAGTCTCATCAGCCAGCACTGTTTTTGGTTTTTGTAGCCAGCAAAGACTAGTGTCATATTGTTGAGATTATGTGTGAGCACACGTAGTTGTAAGTTGTTGCCAGTGGTGTATATAATGGTAATGCTATATTAATAGTACTTTCTTGTGGAATACCGTGGAATTTGCCACCAATCAATTGTATTTTCCGTATACACACTAGCATTTAGTCCTTCTGTAAAACTTTCTGTAATTCGGGCTAGCAAGAACATTTCTTGATAAAAGTTTCTTTACTTATTAATGAGCTTTTGTACATGCCGTCTCTTGAATGCAGTGATGACTCCTTTAGTGACTTTAAATATTTCGCTGGTTTTGCTGGTCTTCTGCAATCACTGCAACAAAGTACATGATAATTTAGGCAATCCTAAAAGACTAAAGTGGATTAGTGGTTGATTAATTTAAGAGAATTTCCGTGATATTTGTGAACCGCAGTTCATCAAATTTTTTGCGCTTTTACAATCCAACAAATCTTAAAATAAAGTCAAAAAGCACCTTTTGCGAACTCTGACAATGGTTCCTGTCGACAGCACAGTTAATTTTGTCAACCAAAAGGCTTTACTAATCAAAAGAAAGCATGACATCATGTCTCCATTTAACCACATTTTTCCCATTTTTCAGCTCATTTAAATTGCTAAGTAATTAATTTCCTTTGTTCCTTTAGAGGCACTAAATCTAAATCGTCTTGAAAAATTGAAGCAGTGTCCAGGTGGAAAGAAGCTGCTGGCACTTAACCTGTAAGATGTAAAACGTCTGTAAAATGTCCTAGATATTCAAGATCTAGATTAAACATAAAATTATTAAATATAATCATTACTTTCAACTCGTATTTTACATTTATTTTTCCAAAGTATAAAATATTATATTTTGTTACCCAATCTGTGATAGGTATAGCCACATAAAGTTTGTACCGTTTTTACACAAACAACCAAAGCTCGAAAACCTACACACCGCTAGGCATGCGGTTCTGTTAACTATTAGCATAGTTAATAGAGCGAACTGGTTATGAAATTCGGCCAGTTTCTTCCTTATAGGTTTTTGTTCTCTATCTCTTTTGTTTGTTGTTCTTGGCGGTGTACAAAAACACAAAAAGTGTTGAAATGCGTGTGAGCAACTATCCAGTAAGAATAGTTGTGTTCACACATTGAACAAAGAATGTGCACTGTCACGGTTCGTTCAACCTAAGACAAAGCAGCTTTGTACACTCCTTTTGAAGTTTTGTCGAGCTTCTTAACCAGTTAGCGTTATGAATTTTGCTCTTAGTCACAAAAGTTTGATTGTACTTTCTAATGAGCTGGGGGGGGGGTACACACAAGATGGTGACAATTGATTCGCTGACAACTTGATCGTGAAGAACAATACATGCACGATGTTTGAGTTATCTGGCCAGATTAATAAGAAAAAGCCTCTCAAATGTTTTGCAGGGATTTCTGGAAGCGAAAAACCTTCCAGGTTACACAAGTGTTACAACTCAGACAGAAGGCTACGAGACATCGGTGTTCAAGGCAGCATTTTACGACTGGAAATATAATGACTTTGTGTCCGTGAAAACGCACACTGTTGGCAATATTGGTAAGGAATTTCATGTATAGGGATAAAATGAAAAATATAACATATATTGGAGACTAGGGTTTTACTTCTGTAGTAAGTTTGACTTGCAAAATAATAGCTGAAACAAATAGGTTTACGCGTTGTATTGCTGGTTTGCGCTCAATCCCCAAAGACTCGGAAGACAAGGGGCGTGGCGGCCATGTTGGTGGACACAACAAAAGAAAGTTGTTAAGACTCTAATGTTATTGTACACTAACATGGCGGCGTGACGTCACACGCAAACCAAGAATATGGAAGAATGCGGTAGGCATGTTAAAAGCTAATAAACAAAAATAATGATAATAGTGATGTTGTTATAATAGTGATAAATATAATAATAATAATAATTTCAAATGTGAAACTAAAAAATGAACTACTAAGTTGGGGTAAACTGCATGTAATGACTGTTGAACTTTGTGAAAATGACATTGGGTGGAAAATACAACCTTAACGATCTTTCACAGTCGTCAAATGAATTTCCCGGTGTTTTAAATTGCAGTATTTTAACAGCAAACATTTTCAAATCAAAGTTTAACTTAATCCATGTATTTGTTTTTGTGTCTGTGGATATACTGGGGGGTGAGGGTGATGTTGAAAAAAATTAGTTGTTAGTATATGTTTTTGTGGCCTATTCTGAAATCATATTCTCCAATGTTCATATACATTTTGATTCTCTTTTCACTGTAGCTAAAGTTGAGGCGAGAAAGTTTGACTTTGCAACTTTGAATCAGAACCGTGCAAAGCCGAAACCCAAACTATTTGATGATGGCAAGGGAAAAATTAAGATTTGGCGTGTGGAAAACTTTGAACTAAAGGAAGTGCCAGCGCAAGAAAGGGGATGTTTCTACAGTGGAGACTGCTACGTCATCCTTTACAGTTACAAGGAAGGCACTCAGGAAAAACATGTCATCTATTACTGGCTGGTAAATACCAATCATCGACTGCTATACTTTCCAAAAGTGTCAGTTGGGTAGTATATATACAATATGTTAGTAGTTTTTCCCCCATTGTAAATTCAGTTATTCTTTGCCATGGACTGTAGAATACCTATCAAATTCAGCCTCAAACAAAAGACATCAACACGAGGATCTGAGGAATAATTATAATAATAATAATAATAATAATAATAATTTATTCATTTATACCGCGCAAATTCAACCATGCGGTTTTCAAATGCGCCTAATTCTTACAAGCTCTATATTTTGTTCCTCAAAGCCTCGTGTTGATGTGTTTTTGTTATTTTTGTTATTGTTATTGTTTTATGTGGTCATGATTATGGTTATGGTTGCGATTGCCTTATTTTCCTAGCTGCGGATGTGGTGTGGTTATCTTAAGGTTTTGACATGTTGTATTTATCGTGTAATTTAGGTAATTTATCTTATGGTTATGACATATTGTATTTATCGTGTAATTTAGTAAGTGATTTGGAATATCGTGGTAAAGCTATGGTTATCAATTAAAATGTCAGGGTGATCACAGCTCACAAGACGAACAGGGCAGTGCTGCTCTCCATGCGCGGAAACTTGACGACGATCTGGGAGGCGCACCAATCCAGGTTAGTTTGAGGCAAACTAATCTGTCAGTTTGCAAGCTTGTAACATGACACGATGAGATTCTTTGAATTACGGATATGCTATTCACGTCACTGAGGAGTGCTTTCCCATGACCATGGACAGATGGAGGTAGATAGATGCCACAATGAAGTCCACTGAAATAGTGCTTGTTTAGGAAATGATTCAGTTTATTCTGCCAATCTTAAACTTGAATAAGTAAAGTCATAACTGAAAACGATACGAGGGATAAAAAAGGGGAAGAGGGCGGGGGTTAAATCAGTAACTTGCCAGCAAAACCTGACGGTTCACAATAGAACACGACAGCAGAACAGAGCAGCTACAGCACAACCCAACTCGACCCAACACAACACAACACAACACAACACAACACTTGACACAACAAGAAGGTCAAGAACGTGGCACTTAGTTATTTCTCACTTCGTAAAGCTTAACTTAGTTTTAGAATAACACAAGTGTTCTGGACAATGTTTTCGAGTCAATAATCTCGTCAAACGAGGTTGGAGTTATCGAGGTAAAACTAGAGAGAAAACAACACGAAAGGAAGGCGAATCCACTTCGAGTTCTACTTCTCGCAGGTGCAGCTGCTGTAAATGTATAATGCAAGTCCAAGAGAATTTGATTTTGGTTTGTATAAGCACGAGCTAGTAGTTATCGAGGGTTCGATTTATCAGGAATAAACCAGATTTAGTATACTTCTTCTGAGCTGTTGTGTACTCAGGTATACTATGCTGTTATAGGTGCGCCTTGTGGAGGGAAAGGAAACAGAACATTTTCTGCTGCTTTTCAATGGCCAGATGATGGTTTTACAGGTACAGTTGCTTTTAAAAGTGCTCTTTTCTTTTGTTGTAATGTTGTGTTATAATATATTGAATCTTGTCGTATTGTGAAGAAAATAACTAAAACTCTCAAATGGCCAGTTTAACTGTTTTTAATCTTAAATCTTACTGCAGGTGGAGATGTTTGTTATTTCCCGTTTCTTAAAATACAATTATGACCACTACAGTTGTTTCATATACAGTTTTGCAGGGTGTTGTTTGTTTTTGACAATACGCAATCCAATTGGCAACGACAGCAAAGTTTTAGATACAATGGCGTGAAAACCTATAATGGTCTACCACCGAACATCAGGAAATCTATTAATCTTGAAAGCTTTAAAAGATCCGCAAAACGACATTTCAAATCGTTATAAAGTAACATAGTTCCTTTATTTGTAATTTTATATTGGCATACTATTTTTCTGATTTCTAAATTATTATTTTGATTCAATTTCAGTTATGTTAAAACAGGGCTCTTTACCAGCTTTTAGCTAAATAGATGACCGTGAATAAAAAAATAAAAAGAGGCTATTTTAATCTTAGGGTGGCGTAAAAAGTGGCTTCAACCATTCACAAGAAAGTCGCCAGGCGACTGATAAACGATTGTTTCGAGTTCGGGGACGAAACCCCTGCAATACAAAAGCGATTCAGGTAAAGTTTTTACTTAATATTTCTTAAATAGTAAACTACGTTGGGTGAAGTGGACAAATGTAAATCTGTATTGTATCTAGACATCCGTCTTCTTTTAGTATGTTTTCGTTTGTGCCTGTTTTTCTATCAGTACATCCGTTTGTTCATCCATCCATTTACCCATATATTTATCCATCCATCCATTTATTTATCTTTCCATCCATTTATCCCTTCATCCATCCATCTATATCCATTTATCCATCCATCCATCCATCAATTTATCCATCCATCCATCAATTTATCCAACCATCCATCCATCAATTTATCCATCCATCCATTTTTCCATCAATCCATTTGTCTATCCATCCATTTATCCATTCACCCATCCATCCATTTATCTATCCATCCATTTATCCATTTATCCATTCATCCATCCATCCATCTATCTATCCATTTATCAATCCATCCATCCATCCTACCCCAGTTTGTTTACCAGCCTCTATACTGTCTATTTGCTGTCAGTGACAACTAACAAACGTACAAAACGACTAATTTTGCAGGTGGACGTCAGAGCTAGCTCGCTAAACAGCAATGATTGCTTTGTCCTTGACTCTCCAAAAGGCTGCTTCATCTGGTTTGGTAGGAACTGCAGCGGGGACGAGCAAGAGTTGGCCCGGAGTGTGGCCAAGCGCATCACTAAGCGTGATTCTGAAAACTTCCTCGAAGGAAATGAGCCTCAACAGTTCTGGGATGCGCTTGGCGGTAAAGAGCCCTATGCTGTTGAACCTGATCTAAAGGTTTGTTGTCCGCCTATATACACTACTTTTTCCTTGTAACTTCACATTCTTATACATCAGGTCCTTACAGCGTTTTGAGAGATCATGAGAGCATAGCCTCTTTCATTCATACAAGAGTGAATGTCGGAATGTGTGCGAGGTAGTAAGAGAAAAAAGCTGGCCAAAATTCCAAGATGGCGTCTTGAAATCCAAGTTTTGGAGCAAAAGTATGAAGTGTGTAACCTTTTTCGACTAAAAAAATATGCGATTGACCTTTCACAGTGGACGAAGAAACGCAAGATAAGCAAACCTGGTGTGATAAAACCCTTAACTTTTGTATATTTTTTCTTGTTTTTTCGCAAATTTGTGAGCTTGGTTGGCGTTTTTCCGACATGTCTACAAGACTACCTTACTTACGCCTTTATTCATTTTGTATTTCTGTGCTCTGCATTTTCCTACTAAAATTATGCATTGCCTTTGGTTTTATTTTTGATGTCATTGTTCTTTCTTGTACCATACAGGGGGAGATGACAAGTCACAGTCCGCGCTTGTTTGAAGTCTCAAATGCCACAGGAAATATGGTTTGGGAAGAAATATTTGACTTTGACCAGAATGACATGGATGAAGATGACATCATGATTCTAGATACGTACGACACCATCTATTTCTGGGTGGGAAAAGGTGCCCGCAAGGACGAGAAGCGGGACGCTTTAAACATGATTTCAGTACGTTTCTTTTTGTGTGTTTGTATGTCTGTAAGAGTTTTATTTGCGTGGTGATCGCTACTCCTGGAATTCTGCTTGAATTTTGAAATTTTCTTCCAGGGCCTTGGATAACTCCTGGAAAAACAGATAATTTCCTTGAACTCCTGAAAAACTGGAATTTTGTGGAAAATATTTCAACAGTTTTATAAACAACATGGTGCTCACTACTCCTGGAATTCCTTGAAAACTCCTTGAATTTTGAAATTTTCTTTCAGGGCCCTGGATAACTCCTGAAAAAACTGAGAATATCCCTGTACTCCTGGAAAACTCCTGGAATTTTGTGGAAAACTTTTCAACAGTTTTATAAACAAACCAAAATCTGCAGAAGCATCTGACTCATGATTATGCTTTTTGTATTTTATCAAGACTCAATTTTAGGATTTTTTTTGGGGGGGGGGGTATAATGATCATTTTTTCCCGTTTCGCTTGAACCGGAAAGCTTTAAAAATTGCTTGATATTGTTTTGTTTTTGGCGAGAGGAAAGTTGCGATTGGGTCCTGAAAAAATAGATTTTCTACCCAGAGAACTGGAAAACTCCTGGAGTTTTTTTATCATCAGTCAGTGAGCACCATGTGTTTGCGTTTTTTCGCATGTACCGCAAGACCCTTGGTTAACCAGTAGAATTTTTTTCATATACCTTTGCTAAATCTCAGTTACTTAATTTTGATATCTGACATATTTTGCTTGAATCCTAAAACTCTTGGTGTATGTCATGCAATTCAGCGGAAGTCTCTGTTTCGCAAATTTTTTTCGTAATTTTTTATCAGTCTTGAAACGGTAATCTTTATAATGCGTTGTGATATATGAAAACAAGGCACTCGTAAAATACACCATTTTACGAATGTATGATTTTCTCTGCAGTTCACCGAGGGGCAAAATGATGTAGTCGTCCTCCACTCTGAGAACGAGAGATGCCATTGGATAAAAATACAACATAAATAACCCTAACCTTTGGGATAAACCTAACCATTCTTAGACAAACATACAATAATGGATTGTCAGAACGTGTCAGCTATTGTTAATTCAATTGCAATGATCCAATAGGATCTTTCGTTCTGAGAGTAGAGCCTTGCTGAAACGATGCCTCTCGGTCGCAGTTTGTCTCATACATTTCTGACCCACACAGTGGACTGGAACAAGAGGAATTTTACATTGTGGTGATTTGACAGGAAAGCAAACTAGCATGTAAAAGAAAAAACACTTTTTCAATATTTGAGGTTAAGCTTTTTTGAGATACCTACATGTCAAATAAATGATACACTTCACTTTTGCAGCAGATGAAAGCAACATCTAATGTTTTGCATTGCAGGAATTCCTGAAAAGTGACATGACGGGTCGGACACCAGAAAATACGACTTTTATGGTTTTGTCACAAGGCAACGAACCACCGTTGTTCACATACCACTTCGAGTCTTGGGACCCGAACTTGTTCAACATCAAGAAGGAGGATGACACGTCCTTGCGTCGCAGCATTATCGAAGCAAACAAGCACATCTCCGTTGCAGCGGTATGTGTGTTGTGTGTTTTTGATTTTCACTTGTAAGGAAGAACAAACTGCATCACCTCTCACCAGCACAAAACACCTGTCAATATAACCTAAGAAGACAGCGTCGCTATGAGCCAGCTTTTAAGACTAACCGATTTAAGAACAGTTTGTTAATTCGTAATTCTCTTAAGTTTTTTTAAATAACGTGTACATATCTTAGATTTATACACTTTATACCAATTTATAATATTATCAATACCTTCATGTTTATAACCTTTTTATAACACGTAAATTTTTCTTTTTATCAAATTGTAAATATTTGCGTAATTTAATTTTAACGATTGCAAAGGAATAATATTAAAGACGTCTGTCTATCTATCTGTCTGTCTGTCTGTCTGTCTGTCTGTCT
>JAOBYE010100228.1:0-19873 GCA_025403585.1 Parazoanthus swiftii | reverse complement strand
TGTATGTATGTATGTATGTATGTATGTATGCATGCATGTCTGTGTATGTATGTATGTATGTATGTATGTATGTATGTATGCATGCATGTCTGTGTATGTATGTATGTATGTATGTATGTATGTATGTATGTATGTATGTATATATGTATGTATGTATGCATGCATGTCTGTGTATGTATGTATGTACGTACGTACGTACTTATGTATGTATGTATGTATGTATATATGTATGTATGTATGCATGCATGTCTGTGTATGTATGTATGTATGTATGTATGTATGTATGAATGTATGTATGTATGTATGTATGTATGTGTGTGTATGTATGTATGTATGTATGTATGTACGTGTGTATATGTATGTGTGTATAATTATATATGTGTGTATGTAGGTAGGTAGGTAGGTAGGTAGGTAGGTAGGTAAGTAGGTAGGCAGGTAGGTAGGTTGGTAGGTAGATAGGTTGGTACATGTAGGTAGATAGGTCGGTTGGTAGGTAGCTAGAGAGGTAAGTGTATGTACGACGCCCTCCCTACCTTCGACTCCAATGCCTCTTGCAGTTGTTTCTCCAACGTCTCCTTATCGATGTGACGTTGTCTGTTCACTTCCTCCAGCTCCTGTTTAAGGGCGTTGGTCCTTGTGAGGTACTTGTTCTTCCACTGGGCCAACTCATTCTCTATCCTCGCCTGGCTTTCCTGGGCCTTCTCTTCAAACTCCTTCAGTTTCTCCATCAAGATGTCCTGGGGAATGGCATCCTGTATGAGCAAGAACGGGAAAACTGACAGGATTAATCGTTGGATCTTTGTCAGCTAGAACATTACAGTCACTCTACAATTATGCACTGTTCAACATTCTATAAAATAAACGTGTTAAAACATGCAAAGAAATTCATAGTGACCTCAAATTTCTATCATTAGAAAACGTCAGATTAAAACATTGCCAAACTATCCAAATTTATGTCGATAATACTTTCTGACCTCACCAATCGCTAATTAATTGCCACCCTTCGAACCTATGTAATTACGTATAGTTAAGTAAGTTAACTTGGCCTTTTAGACCTGGTTATACAGGAGTATTTGAATTAAACTTGATTTGTTCATCTATACCCGACTTTCTATTGGTAGTTTTTTTTTTACATCGTACAAGTATCCATTGCTAAGCAAAGGCTTTTCTCGTTTAACAGTAAGAGACATCATGCAGCAAACAATCAAAAGTTCCACGTGAACTAGTTACTTTAAAGTGGCATTACAAACTGCAGCAATTTTGGATTATATGTTTGTGTTTATTTACAAGAATATCCCAGAAAAAAACAATTTGGACTGAAGTAAAATGTAGGATGGAATGAGTGAAAGATGATTGTAGCTTGTCAAATTTTAAGTTGAATCAACAAAACGTGATGGTAGACAGCCGATAACTGTTGCTACCATACGAATAATGTAATATTGCATTTTCCAAGCCCAAGGCATTCAAGATTCTTTGAAGCCTCGATTAACGCAATTCTAAAATACACCATGAAACTGAAGAAGTTGTGTCATGACAAAATAACATGTCTCTTCAGATTTAGTTTATCGATACCGTTACAACATACATGGCTATGACATATGTGTACATCTTGTGGCAATTAGAAAGAACACATATTACTGAAAACAGACTTGAAAAACCCAAAAGCTAACCGAGTAATTTATATCTGGTTGGGTTGTTCGGAAACTTGTAGGATGATCACGAACTGCATTAATCTACCTTACAAAATGCTTTTTCGAGTCCCCTGGACATAGGCCAATCTAATGTCTCCTGACCAGTTGTTAGTGGCCCTTGTTTCCTATGGTAGTTTGGAAGGCCAACCAAAACCAGTTATGGGAAAATAGGAACTTCCCAGGGCTTCGATATCGGATTTTTCAGTGATATCAAGTTCTACTCACAAACAGGCACCTTGGAAAGGGAGTGACTAGCAGAATGTGGAGGGTGGAAGATATATTTTTAGTTTTATTCACTCTGCTAAGCGTTTCGCATCTCCTCTAAATAAAATAATTAAAAAATTAAAGTTTTAAAGTTTCCTCCAGTTTCACTAAGGCCATAAATGTATGACAGCTATGAAATGATCAGAACATAAATTTTGAGCAATTTTAAAAAGACATTGCCGGATTTGAAGTTTTGATAGCAGAGCACACGACCTACCCAGTCAATCTTCTCCTGGGGCTCAGGTTGTTCAGCGGTCTCCAGTTCTGGCACAGTCTCCAGCATTCCCGAGGATTTCCTTGACACAAGTCTCTTTTGCACCTCTATGGGTTCCTCCGTGTCACTCTGGATACCAACATCCACTCGCTCCACTAGTTGATAACGAGTTATACATCATTCTATAGTTATTTATTTAATTATAAAACCTTTAGTTCTTTTCGTTCTGCCAACTATTCACGTTCTTCCATTCAATATTAAGCCATGTCCTGTCGGATACGACTTTCAAAACAAACTAATGCTAATTTTGAGCCATTCCATGAAAACCATCAAGATGCCTGTTCATTTTGCTTGTTCTAAAGATAAAAATCTGACCAAAAATTGGGATAGCTGTAAAGTTTGACAGGATAAGTGAGTTTAAGTGTTAGTAAGCAGAATTATACCTATTAAGGTAGCAGGGCACACTTTGGAGTGAGACAAAATGTTTATTAAAACGTAGATTTTAACTAGCATAGGTAGCCAATCTTTAGGTTTAACACCCTTTTAAAAACTGCGTATGGTATATACCGTAACTACAGGTAGTGATTGAAGAAGGATAACGATTTGGCATTCCAAAATAACCAGGAAAGATCTTCAAGACTTGTAACACGATTTTATCGAAAAATCTCAAACTGAGAGTAAGGCTCTACTCGCAGAACAAAAGATCCTATTGGATCTTTGACAATAGAATTAACAAAAGCTGACACGTTCTCACATTACGTCATTGTATGTTTGCCTACGGATGGTTAAGTTTGTCCCAAAGGTTAGGGTTTGTTATACTGTATTTTTATCCAATTAAATGACATCTCGTTCTCAGAGTAGAGTCGAATTCAAACTGATGCCGAGATAAAACAAATGAAAGATGGAACACCACTCTTACTGTAGCGTATCTTTTAAAAGGTTACTGTACACTTTGAGCGCAAACTAAAAATACCCTGGTGTACGGCTTTGAATATAACTTAGTAATGCATCATTTTGATAAATTTCAGCGATAGTCAAAAATTTGAAATCTTACCTCTAGCGTAACTGTTTCCAGAAAAGTGACTTTGAAGAACGAGAAGTTGAGTGCAAAATTACTTCTGGTGAAATGTTTTTTTGCAACAGTTTGAAATTTTCGAAAAAGAAACATATTTTTTAATCTAAGAGATCCCTTCTACTCACACCAATTAGTATAGTAATTAAAATAGAATTTTTGATGTTTTGGCCCAACCCTAAGAGTACCGTAGCCTCAAGCACTGTATTAAGACAACAGAACCTCGACCAGAGTCCCCGACTCACATTCATTCACCCTTTTATTTATGCAGTGTACAAGTAACTCAATATTCATTTAGCATGTTTACTGGCATCCATACCTGTCACTGTCCCTACGCTTTCATCTGCCTTGGTAACAACAGCCGATGTTTTGTTCGCCTTTGGTTGCGAAACACTCTTGGCAGACTCCCGCTTGCTGCTCCCTTGTGATCTGGGTTTATCCACAATAGCACCCCCCTGGCTTGGTTCCTCGGGAGTCGCTGACACTTCCTGTTTCACTGTTTTGTTCTGGGGGGTGGAGGCCTGGGGAGTTTGAGGACCAGGAGAAGAGCTTGCGCTTGAATCATTCTAGAAAATGATGTTTAGGAAATACAGTATTTATTGGTTTTCATCACTGTATCTCAAACGTGCTGCGTCGACCACGGTCTTAAATCCACACCTCTCATTCTTGTTTGCTTACTTTTGAAATGAAAACGACATCCAAACCAACATTGTAGTACGCCTGTGTACGTCCCTAGACTTGGCCAAGCGGACAATCATAAGGTGGAGTTAATACAGCCAAAGTGAGGTTTAAATGTGGTAAGTTGAAGTGCTGTAAAATAACATATCCCACGTAAATACCCACACGTACAGCACAAACGGACATCGTCCAATCGAACACGCTGATGCCTTATTAACCAATATCATCTTTATGTGATTGTTATTGCCCTGACACACACCTCCAAAGTGGAACACACACACACACACACACACACACACGTACAATGTACAAGGACGACAATCAGTCAAACCAGCTAATACCTTTCTAGCCAACATCATCCTAATGGTTTGTGCGGACGATTTGAGGGAAGTTCTTCCCGACGAGCTTTCCCCTTCACTGCTCTCTGGCGAGAAGATGGACAGGTCCCAGTTCACCCGCTTACTGTCGGTACTCGCACTGGACTTCTTATTTGAATCAGCTAACTCTGACTTTAGATCTTCGACTTTCTTCTTGGCCTGGTAAAACAACACATACAGCTGAGGATTCACAACAGGACCATTAAACGCAGTCCGTAAAGCTACAGGTGTACGACTGTGTACCATTCAATGCAATGTTTTTATAAGTAACAAATCTCAATACAAAACCACATGCTGAACATTTCAGACAACAATCCACACTCCATCAATAGTAACTTGCCCCAATAATCAACCGAAACAGATCTAGAGGCTTTACTGCCCTATCGCAGCACTTGTATAAGGAAAGAATTTAGAAAATTGAAAAAGCCAAACCATTTCTAGATGCAAAATCCCTCCCAAACATGAGCTTCTTCTCCCCCTTGCCCACCCACTAACGCTGTTCACAGCCCACCGAGACAAAAATAATAAGTACACCAAGTTTTACAGTATCTAAAGATTCTTTCATTTGACATTTGACCACACAACAGTGAATATATTTATCGCAAGAACATCTTTCTGTCAGTCGGTAAAGAAGCTAGTATTGAAGGGCAGCTAGGGGAGAGGCTCATCAATTCTTTTCAATCCTGTTATTTTATGTTCTCGATATAGGTACATGTAACTGCATGGTTCCAATCAATACTAAGTCTGTGCTGTTCGAACAACAGTGAGAAGCCACAATAATTCCACCATAAGTATCAAACCACGTTTAAGCTTACTTTGCTCTGCCAAAGAGTTAGAGCTCGAAATTTCTAGTGGAGATCTGGATCTTGAACAGAACTTCACCTGGCCTAACTTTGCGACAAAACATACTGTATCAACCCCTGTTAATAAAACTTACAATCTCCAACTCTTTCGACGTTCTCTTTATCTCAAAGTTATGTTTGCTTTCTAATGCGACAATCTCCTCCTTGTGCTGGGACTTAATTTGGTTGAACTTAGTGTCATACTGGCACTGCAAATCTGTTGAGAGACATGGAACCTTATTTACTTAATGCTTTCTCGATCTCGTGCACTTCCAGGCTAATTACAATAGTTACTACTTAACATAGTGCATCAAATAAAAAGAAAGAAGGGTTTTTTTTTTTTAGTATTTTTGTTACAAGTATAACTGGATAATTATTAAATTATTTATTACCGTTACTGAAAAAGCATAAAATGGCAGTTATATAATATACAGTGCCAGTTAGTGTTGAAACAAAATAACGTCAAGATGCTTACAATGTACAAAAAATGCTTCACTAAAAAATTTCCCCAGTACATGTATAAGCGGGTATATACAAATTTTTTTTTTCTAGATACGTGATGTGTGGTTGGAAAAAGAATTCTCCTAATTTTCGTGTCCTTCTAACCAACGTACCATTAAAACCTCCACTTTTGAACACCACGTTTATCAACAATATATATTTTCTCCTTCTGTCAGTATATATAAAGTAAGTATACCACTGTTGTCTTAAAAAAATAGGGAAAATGATCATCCACTCCAAATTCACTGAGATGGAAAAACAGATTCTCACAACGTAATAATAGAAAAAGTACAGAGAAAAGTAATAGGAATCAAGCAACTTATCATTTGATACTTTTAGATGCGAAAGGGATAAATACCTTGTCTCAAATCTGCCACGTACTGCTGTTGTTCCCTCAATTTGTCTTCATAAAGATCCTTTGTTTTCTATGGAGAGGAAAATATAAGGAATTCACATAAACAATAATCTGCCGGGAGGTTGTAAAAGTTTACAGTTCCCAGAGAAACAGTCTTCAGCTGAGAAGAAAAGGCAAGACATATGCAGACTCCTCCCTGCTCCTGGGCTGATTTGTTTGTAAAAATAGCTTGGCCGTCCAAGGTTTAAAATCGTCAGTAGATAGTTAGCGTAAGGTCATCGTTCAGGCTTCATCAAACTTTGCAAGACCAACTTAAAATAATCAAACCTGGTTCTCTTCTCGAGCTCTCTTCTGTCGCTCGAGATCTCTCTCGTGTTTATCCTCCAAATGCGCAACGTTTAACTCCAGATCACTGATTACCTGTGGAGCAAAGAAGGGCTAAATTTAGACACAGAACTGAGGTAAATTATAAGAGTTTCAAGAGCAAGGTTAGCAGTCACCAAGAAGTGGCACTGCATGGATGACGTTGAACCAGGAAGTAATTGCAGGACCCTCTTGCTTCCAATAGGTTTTACTGCCATTCTTCTCTCTTCAGTTACAAGTTTGGTTCTAAGTTATTTTTTATCTTCTTATCCTATCACGAGTGGTATGAAATTTTGCAAGAATTTATTTTAAAGATTTGTAAAAAGTTTGTTTTAGGGTATCTCAGGTTTCAAATTCTGTGATGTTGGTCTCAACGTATTTTCATAATTTTCTAGCTAAACATCTTTAAAAAATAATATGTATATGAAAAACCAAGTGTAATTTCAAAAGAAAAGATATTCACACTAACCATTAATTAAATCAACATGTTTGTACAAAATGCAGTGTTCACGCTTTGTTCTTCTTAAAAGCAAGGGTATTTGGATCCCCACTTTCTACAAGGTAAAGAAGATTGAGATTTGTGCATCCCTCTTACTAGATTTTGTTCAATTTTTGTGCGCCATTAAATACGCATTGCGAAGGTTAATGGAAACCCTGATATTGTCCGATGTTTCTCCAATCACCATCCAAGTCTCCAAACAAGTGTGAACACTGCGTGACCTGTTGTCACCAAGGACCAGTTAACCTAACGGTATACTGAGCACTGTGACTGGTTAAAATACTTCATACTGTACAAAAATGTGTGGACCCGACTTACTTTGTTTGACTGCGAGAGTTGGTCCTCTTTCATTAATAGCTGTGCCTTCAGATCTTCTACAATCTCGGCATTTTTCTAAACAATTAAATCAACCACAACAATTACAAGAGATAGCAATCATAAACTAGGTGCCTGCTTCACTTTTTTTTGTACAGTACTTAACAGTAAAATATACTAACTAGTGCAAACAGTTTTGACACAACTTTAAGGTAAAGAGCATAAGTATGGAACCAAAACAACAAAACATGGGCTGCCAGCAGCTCTAAGATAATCTAATCATGGTCTATAATTTGCAAATCCATAAAGTTCATTGATTTTTTTTTACTGCTGCGTGTTTAATGATTATAGCTATTAAATACATTGATTGATGCATTTCTGCATGTCTCTTCAGGAATGGTTGGTAACAATTTGAAGCTCTATAATTTGTTTTCAATTGATTGCAAAAAAATAGTTTGTGAATAGACAATCAGAAGACTTTATTTACCAATAAATATTGTTTTCTATGAGCAATAGTCAACTCAGCTTAAATTTGCCTTGCTGATTATAATAATTATATGTATACTCATAAAAATTCAAAGCTTTTGTATGAATGTCAAAACAACACACTGACTAATGCATGCAGCTGTCATGTCTGGACACATACAGTACCTTGCCATTATCAGACTGAATCTTCAACCTGTGTTATAAACAAAATATTATATATTTAAACATGATTACTTGATTTAACAATTAATGAAGGCTGTCATGACCAAATGTAAAATAATGTAATCAGCTAAAAAATATATTAATTAATAAAATGTAAAATTGTACATACTATATTAGCTACTTAACTCAATCTCTAGGAGGTATCAACTTAGCTAACTGATTATCATTGTAGTGAAACTTTGCATGCAAATATAACACTTGGTTAAAATTATTATTAATCAATAACTTGCTCAACTCCATTACCTTGGGTCTCTTTTGTTAAAAAGTTTTTCAGAGTTCTTTCAAAAAACCAAAAAAACTTTTTCCAAAATTGTTGACAAAGATGGTGCCCTGGACCCTATCAGCCCCTCCCTTAAATGTTCCCCTGCTCATAAACATGTAATAAAAATTCTAAACTGCACAAAACATCACTTGCACTATGAAATGAAGTACAAACAATGCATGAACACTGCACACACACATAAAATGCACATGATTTAAAATAATTTGTGCAATATATTACAAGTAAACTGGTTACTTTTCAAACAGAAACATGTATTTTTAATTAATTATTAATAATTGTTATCATTATTATTATTATTATACATTGTCAAATAGTTCTTCTGGTTCAGTGGCAGGCACCTTTCTATTTCAACTTGCTTGACTTCCAGGGATTTGTAGACTTGAGTTAGTTTGTTATCATTTTCATCAACCTCTAAAAAAACCATCACAGAGGATTCAATCAATTATAATTTTATAAAAAATCATGTAGTTGTTGTCAACTGAAGGTAATGATAGTGGCAAATCATAATTATTTTACTAAGTGGTAATAAATTAAAGCACTATTGGGAGAAAGAGGGGAGGGACAAATTTCACTTCTTAATTTCATTTCATTTCTAACCAGTCCCCATACCAACAATAAAAATCTGACAGATCTAGAGGAACTGAAGATTTATATATGTATGACAAACTATAGAGAATAATAGCCTGGGTGAGATACTATACTCAATCAATTTGATGGGAGTATGCAGCACACTGTGAAACAGTCCTGCCAAACTACTATTAATATGGGAGTTTTCCTATCTAATTTAAGGAATGAGTTTAAAACTTTACCCATTTTCAAGATAGCCCTCTAATACTAAATGTGCCCTCAGTTGTGTCCCAAAATGAAATGGTACCAGAAATGGCTCGAAAACCAATACAACTGTACATACACACTTAACTACAGACTGAGATCTCAATAGCTCTACATGTACGCATGTATATACTCCCCCTGAGATACACTGTGTAATGGGGACAGGAAAGGAAACCAGCAGGTTCTCGCTACATGCTGTTATGTATATATTATTAAATGTTAATAATCTATTATAAAAAATAAAACATTATACTCACCACTTTGTACTCTGAGAAGCTTTTCAGTTAGGGATATGATGTCCTGCTGGGACTGCTGCAGAGCCTTTTCAAGTTTTTTCTTTCCTCTGTAAATTATAAAAAGGAAAATTAAAAAACAAACTCTGACAAAGTTAACCCAAAAAATTTTTGTATATACAATGTTTACAGTGTTAAGCTACTAAAATTACAACAATTTTGAAACTATAAAATTTAAAATGTATTAATTTATACTGTATGCCAAATGAACACATTATTAATAAAAATATTATTTTAAACAAGACACCACAAGTATTCTGGTCTTCTGTTCCACTAATAAAATTTTTTTATTGTATCTAACCTGTAGCAAAAGTTTTAAGCAACTTCAGAAAAAGTAGAAATTCAGTTTGTTTACTAAAAGCAGTTTTAAAGGAATACTGTAGCATAAACCCTATACATGTGCATGTAAGTTTTTTTTCCATGAACTGAACATTAAACAATGAAAACAAGTTTGCATTTTTATGAAACTGGAACTCTGACGCATGCACATCTGGACAGTCACAAAATAACACAAAAACAAGGGTTGAAACCTTCCAACTGGGAGTCAGTGGGTTAATTTATACATGTAATATAAATTATGTAATTATTATTAATAAGTTTTTTTTTTATTTGAAGCAAAACAAAGTTAGTAGTACTTGATGTACAGCTGGGAAAGGCAACAGTACTGTAGACAACCAAGTGATCTGAGCATTGGGGAAAGGTAGACAAACAGCTTTACATATAGTTTGTTATCATCAGATGTCTACCAACATTAAGAAATCTTTGTGAATGAACAACACACATGCATACGTTGCATGTATGTAGAATCATGATAATTGTATAAAAAAATTTTGCATTAACAATATAAGTTACCTAACTCAACACAGTCTTAATTTTGATTCTTATGACCATGTACACCGTTCATGTTTAACAGTCTGATGAATAACAGAAATGAGAAACTAATTATAACTTGATCTCACTGATATATGACCCTGATCTTCAGTCATTCACATTACAGTTAACTGCAGGACATGCTTCAAGTACATGAAGCTGGTATCATTTATATTTAAACTATACTGTGACTACTGCTAGTATTATACAGTTAAAACAATTACCATGCATTCACTATCATTTAAACAAGAGCATAGATCTTAAATTATTTTAACTGCTTTCTAAAGTGGCAAGCAAGTGTTACTTAATAATATTTGCATGTACTATAACACAAGTGGTCAACATTTATGAATAAATGATAAAAAAAATAATATACAGACCCGTCAACAACATCTTAAAAGCATTTGTCAAGTTCCAAAGAAAGTAGTAATGAAGTAAAAGATGAAACTGAACTTACTTATTAAATAGTTTGTGACTTCTGGTAGTTCAAAAGAAATTCAGTGATTTTAGAGCATGCAACAAGTTTGTGTGCAGTTAGATTTGAGTGCCTCACAATAACAGTACCTGGCAACCAACTGAAAACAAGATGGTGACTCAAACACAAAAAGCAGTCCATCAAAACAATTAGGCACACTACCCTGGTGTCCCAAGAGAGTTACTTTCTGTTTACATGTGGGCAAATAAGAGTGCAATTGTCTGATAACTTTGTAATCTACATTTGAACAGGTCCTTATTGATATGATAAACAACCATTCAACAAGCAAGTACTAATTAACTATGACAACAAAGGAAATCAGCAGACCAAAGCAAAGTTGTCTTTTTTAAAAGTCTTTCATATGAGTGTGACTCAATGGACTTGAAGCATGAAAATAATAATGATTTGTGCAATACTATAGTCTATATCTTAAGATTGATGATTTCATGAGAGTGTAGCACATTTGAAAGTGCTTACTAAATAAATGCAGTTAAACATTACAAATGTGTGATTAATATTAAAACAAACTAAATGTCCTTCAGAACAAAGTACCATCTCCATGCACAGAAGATAATTGATTTAATCAAATACATGACTGTACATACAATTATTGACAATAATTCTCTAACTTTGAAAGTTGCCCTGAGGGAATTCTTGACCATAAACAATATAATTACATAATATGAGCCTCCTTGTGCAGATAAAAGATAAACAGATAGTTTGTATAATAAATTGTCACAAGTTGTATGCAACTGTTAAAACTTGACTAATAAGAAATTCAAAAATTATATTCGTCTTGGTCTTACTCAGTGGTAACACACAAGTATTAAATAAATCAAAATAGCTTTGGATAGATGACCTTTGCTAATACATGAACATAATTATTTTATATAAATTAAAAACTTCCAGCAAATTTTTATGTGATCCAGAGCTGAGGTCAAAATTGAAAAATAGCTCAGCTGTGACAAATTATTTTTAACACCCATGCTTTAATGATTACTTTTGATTGTAACATTTACATCTCATTAAAATTAAGAACAGTTGGCAAAGCTTCTATAGCTTGAGATGTCATCAATCACCAAACTGCTTACAGCACTAACTTAAACAAGGCGATTATTTATAATTGACGAGTGGCATGCAAGGATCAACAACCAGGGCTTGATCTACAAATTAAAGTACATGATAAATATTATTTTATTCTCTGCAGCCCATACCATATATCAAAGAACCTTTCTATTTCTTGAAAATAAAAATGGTATCTACTGCAGACAGCTCTGTCATGTTCAAAAGAGCCATCACACAACAACTGAATTATAAACTAAGATGATATAAAAGTGCAAATAAAGATCTCTGTCAGTCTACAGTAATTTGTATAGTTCACTATGCATGGACACCAGTACACTCAGTACAGCACTAAGCTCTGTCAAATAAAATAAAGTTTACTTATTAAATAAAACTAGAACCTACTAACAGTGTTTTAGTACACTTAAACCAGTGTAACTGTGAATCAGCAAAAATACTAATCAAAACTATAATCCCAACATTCACAAGAGCTCTAACTATGATTATTATCAACATAAAGTTAAAATAACTCTGATTTTAATTAACTAGTACTCAACACTGAGTTATAACAACAAGATTTCTGATATGAATCATATTATTTTCCCTTTTAACACACTTGCATTCTATGAATATGAAGGAAGGACATCTCAAACTGTTAACACACTTGCGTTCTACATGTATGAAGGCAGGACATCATTAACATGATAACAACAGAAACTTACAAACCTTATCCTAGCAACACAAAGATGGGGTAAAGTGATCTGATTTCACTCGAGGTGATTCAAGCAGCATTCTTTGCTGTCTGACCAACACAAACAAGTGTGTAACAGTACACTGATAGGGGTCACTGAACATGACCTTCAAAATATTTGCAATGTTTTGACAAAACTAATTATAAAATTTTGAAAATGTTCAGCAAACTACATAATTATTATATTAGAGTATGTTACAGGATATTTTTGGACAATTATAAAATTGCTGATCAAAAGAAAACTATAGCAGGATGAGGATGCAAATTATAAGCCATAATGTCTTATTTCCCTTCAATTATAATGATTGTGGATTCGTTCCATGGGTGTTTAAAAATAAATGTGAACAGCTCTATTTTATATGACAATAAAGGGTCATATATGTTTATGCGAGGTCCATGTGACTTAGACAAATTAATATATCTTTAATTTAAGAACGTTTATACAAAATTACTGTAAGTTCATTCAATTGCAGGTTGAACATATTGAAATGTTATTGCTCAACAATTGATATACTGCAAAATTCCTTTTAGTTAATAAATACATGTACTAAATACTGTATTAGCCTATCCCCCAAAACAATTTTTAAACTGTTTATATATTATATGCAATCATGTACATGTATAATATTAAAGTCTGCAACATTTCATCTGATAATATGCCCCCTAGCTTCCTGAATATAATCATATAATATTAATGGGCTTGCGGTGTATATTTGGAGGAGGTTTAGAATTGCACTAAAGTAACAATAATTACTGTCAGTATTAACAAGATTCAACTGTTTTGTTAACATGGTTCAAATATGTTGACAATATTCAACAAGAATGTTGAATATTCAGGGTCTTTGAAAACATTTAAAATGGTAATTTAATGTGTCAACTTATTGATCCAGGGAGATACTGTATTTATTAGAGCTATAGCCAGTAGACACAATCATAACAAATATTAAATGAAATTTGCAAAACGCAGATTCATTGCAAACATTATTTTTTAAAAAGTGTTCTGACTGTAAAAAATCCTTAATCTGGTGATGTCAAATAATGAGATCTTGAACCTGTATTTAGTTTCTCATACATGTTGCTTTTGGTAAATAAGCTGTCAGATCTCACTAATTTGGTTGTATCAAATGGCTTACTTACTTTTTGGTTTCCTTTGGGTTGGCCATTTCAATGGCTTTCATAACATCATGTGACATCCCAGCAAGTCTGTGAGTAGCAGCCTGTGCTCTGTCTAGAGCTTCTCTGTTACAGAAAATAAATTGTAACAATTTTATCTAACTTTGCTTAACACTTATCTAACAGTTCTGAGAGAGAAAATCTTTTTTGGAAGTTTAAAACAATTTCCAATTAAAAGATATCTAAAATGCTTTATTTCCTATTTACCTAACTTGTTCGTTGACAACCTCCAAATCAAAACCAATTGGTTCAACTTCAAACTTGTCATCTTCACCAGCATTTTGGTTGAAGAACTGTTTAATATATAAATTATGAAAACAATAATCAATTATAATTATTCACAATTAGAGTAAACAGTCAAGTACAATCATGTACTGGTAATTAAATAAATAAAAATAATAATTTATATAATACATAAGAAAAGTAAATAATTATTTAAAAGAATAGTACAATTAAGTAGGTAAATAAATATTAAGTAAATAAGCAGCTATATAATTATAAATAGCCTAACTCTGGCCTACAGTAGCTGCAAATGCTTATAGTAATTTTCTAAATTGATTGAAACAGCAAAACTTCACCTCACTTGTTCACTTCAGCTATCATGACGTAGAACAGATGCAGTTAAAAGAAAATAACCGGCAATTCATTATTTTGTAGACTGTTTATATTTATACTATTGTAAAATTAATATTTGTAAGCTAGCTATAGAACATCTCTGATTTCCAATGATGTGCTGGCATTCAGTTTTGAAGTGAAAAAAGAGAGAGAGTACATGTAAAAGTATGTTTATTTAAGGAAGAAAAAACACTGTGGCCCCCAAAATACAGGAAATCCCTATTAAAGTCAGATGAAATCATCACTTAATTTAAGGCTGTTTTTACATTGACCTCTTCCACATGTATTTTACCTGGAGCTGTTGGTATAAACACCAAATACTTAGCATAACTGTGCTTCAATTTAAAGACAAATAAGTGATTATTAATAAGTTAAACGGTTCAAATTGATCAAATTAAAGTCAGGTAACTCATTTATATTTATTCCTATGCAAACCACCTAGTAAGTGGTACTAGTCTTTCTTACCTCTTGTAACTGTGCCAGCAGCTAATTGGAAATAAGACAAACATTTGAGGTGTTTAGTACTTATTTACACTGTACTCGTCTGTCTATTATAGTTTGCTTGACAACAGTAAACTGAACAATCTATGAACCAGGGTTTGATAAAGTACAAGTAAGGCAACCCATTTAATCAAGTTTCATACAATCATGTACCCATTCATTTCCAAAATTTAAAATTTAAACTACATATTATAATTATATTTAAGTATTAATTAGTTACACAAATTTCAAATATTAATAAATATCTCTGTCAGCCTAATTGATTTAATACCCGCAACTTCATGCAGTATACGTCAAGTTATTGTTGGAACATAAGAAAATGTATACATGTACATGTTTGAACATAATTTTATCATGTAAAAATACAATTTACTGTAACCACCGAGAGTGTCAACAACTTGTGAGAACAGTTGGTATGTGAGCTCAATATTTTAACAATTAAACACAAGCCACTTTTCCTATCTGTACTGTACTTAATGATTGCAATGGGAATTGGGACTGGTGTTTTCAGAGCTCCACAAATTTAAATTTTTAAAAATTCACTTGCACCAGAGTATTTTCTTGACACAATGCAGCTACATGTATTTCAAAATAATATAACAAGTTCTCAATGAAAGCTTTTTCAGTTGTCTGTGCACATGACAAATGTTCATTGTTAGTGAAAGAAAACATGTCAACCATTATTGCACAAAAAGTCTTATTGATTTGTTAACCACAGCTTCAATCTGTTGTTTTCAGCTACAAAAACAATTGTCAAGCTGCAAAAATAAGTTCCCATCAGAAATTTTAGGTTACTGCAATCCACAAAAATTTCTTTCCATGAAACATACATTAAAATATTCAAACTACAAAAATGAATTACTGCAAAATTTTCTTCTTGCATGGTATAGTTTAAAATGCAATTGTATGACAAACTTGAAATCAATACCAACTGCAGACTGTGCATGTGAAAATTAATACAACTCAATGGTTACTGACAATTTGATCGGCTTAATAGCAACAGTAACACTTGGTGACAGTCAAAAGTTTGACCTTATTTGAAAAAACAGTATTAAATAAAATTAAAAAAAGAAATCTTTTAAAGTTTTCAAAACCAGAAGTGAGCTTTAACCTCATTCTGCTTTAAGCTTTACTCCACCTTATTTTCACTTAATTCTTAATTTAGTTTCAGCAGAATTAAATACAGAAAAGTATAATAATTATCATATATTTGATTTGGTAACAAAACAGCTATAAATTGTCATAATATTATTTCCACTTAAACTTTGTGGTCATTTGTGACTACATGTATGTTCATAGCTACTTAACTTGCAATTGGCTATTTATCACCTCATATCCAACTTGTGTGAGTGTTTCTGAACTAACTGTTAAGTATACAGCGATAACAGAAACCACCAGAGTTTTGGATTTATAACAACACGTATACTAAATGGGTGTATGAGTTCCATTCAGTCAACACATAAAACTTATTATCTTTTATACACACCTTTGCCCTTCGTCCACAGAGGTTTTCAAATCCTACAATGAAGACCGTGACTTGTTGCTGATACTGTATAATTAGACAATAACTTTATTCAAAAGCAAATAATAATTATTAATATTAATTAAAGTTACTGGTATTTAATGTTTAAATCACTTTGACAGACTTTAAAACCATACATCAAGTGCTTTTCATAACTTCAAACAACTAAATAAATAGTCATTTATAATTATTGCAAGTAACTTAAATTTTCAAAATAAATAATTATTAAAAGGTTCACATAAACTGTACTTTCTAAAAAATATTTAATCATGTACATCTAGGGCTGTAACATAAAATTTGATGGTTTAAAAAATTAACTAAAACAAAAATTTAAGTTAGAAAGTGCAGTTAGGATTAAGATGTATTCATTTTTTGTAAATATAACATAAAACTAATATTAAACTACTGGGTGCTTTTAAAAAACAACTTCAACACATGTACAGATCCAGCAGTTTTAATTATTCTTTTAATTAAATGATTCATGACAAATGCAATTTACTAACAGATCTATAGACATATTCAGCTATACCTTTCTTTTGGCAACAGGATCAGACAATATCACCATCAACTGCATCTGCAGATTACAAGTAAAACCATGCACTGCCTGCTCAGTCATCAATTAATACCACTAGTTTTTAAATAATTTTATACTTTTAATTAAAACTTGATCAACACTTTTTGCACTTTCATGCATGCGGCAGAATGATGAAGCATGGTGAAACCACTGGCAATTTAGTGGAAAGGAACAGAACCTTAAATCTAACCAAATACTTTAACTGACCACACTTAAATTAAGCATACCTTGGATGTTTACATGCATACAGATGTGCACGAGACAAGAGACACTCGGTGTATGAGTTTTGACCTTCATAATATTTGACTTGTGCTTTGATTGGTTGCTGAGGAAGAACTTGCACTGACTTGCATTCAAATCTGAGCTTAATTGCCCAAAGATAACGCAAGTCAGTGCAAGTCCATGCAAGTTGGTGGCCAAACAAAACACAAGTTTAAAACTTGCACTGTCTTGCATTCAAGTCAGTACAAGTTTCCTCATCAGTGGCCAAACAAAGTGCAAGTTAAAGGCAAGTACTTGCACTGACTTGCATTGACTTACATCTACATTTGGCCAAGGCCCCAGGGGGGTGAGGTGGGGGGTACTCCCATATATTGACTATACGGGTATGTGCCGCTGTACAGGGTACAGTTTTTAAACATTTTTATCAAGAACAGGGTACAGAAAACACGAGGTTTTAGGTCAGGAACAGGGTGTCAAATTTGGCAAGTTTCTGAATAAAAGGTTCGAAGGGCCAAATGTTGAAACAGAATTATAACTTTATTTTTTATTTGGATATTTTTCAGGGTCTGTATATTTTGCAATTTGTATGCGTTTCATATGAAAAAAATCTATTGATTGCAGATGTTTGTTGTCTGGTTTGTTTATTCAGCTAGATATCATCCTCGGAAACCCAGGGCGTCAAACAGCGAAGAACAGAGGAAGGGAAGGGCGAAGAGTGGGAACTGGAAAGAGAAAATAGAGAGGAAAGGGGAAGGGAACGCCCTGGGAAAGTATTCTATAATGACCATTTCTGCGTGGAAAGTTGATCCAATTACAAAGGTGTGAGCCAGAGCTCTCAAATAACATTTGGCAATTAACACGCTTAAGAACATGACAGCGGTTGTCGCTACGCCGTTATCCGATCCTTGTTTTCTAATTTTGACCTTTAGTTGTTTTATTCGCCGCAAACAAATTGTGAATATTTCACACCTTCTTCAAAATTCAATGGAACTTATTTGTGCGCAACTGAGCAACGATTACTTCTTGTTGCTTGGGGTGTTGTGTTGGTTGCTGGTTTATAGTCTTGTAATGGTCTCAGTTATTTTGCACATTTTGGAAGCTGTTTTCATCGCTTTTGTCTTCAAGGTGTTTGTCTGCATGGGGTCTCTGCTGTTGGTACGTGATGGCATTAATTACGGAGCACAGCATTTGGATGTTGCCTATTGGCCTCATTATAACTGGCTTAAAATGAGGCCAATGAGAGCTTGGCAAAATAAATTTCTCCAGAAATGGTTCTTACAGAATCCTTTCCCAGGGCGTACCCTTCCTTTTTCTCCTTTCCCCTTCCTTTCCCCTCCCCCCATGTCCTTGATTTTGCTCTCCTGGACGCCCTGGGTTTCCGAAGATGGTTAGATATTCTCTGTCTGGTTTGTTGTTATAGTCAGTAAAACATCATTCTTTCACAACTGATGTAAAGTATATTCTCAACAAAAAAATATGCTACAAAATTTGTCAAGAATAGGGTATCATTTCTTGATCAGGAACAGGGTCAGGCTTTTGTGATTCTTCTGGTCGCATAGAAACATGCACACAGAAACCCCAAATAAAAAACACCAAAATGTTCACACAAAAAAATACATAGAAAATTACGAGCTTTTTAAAAACTAACACTATTTTATGATTAAAAGAATTTAAATACTGCTCTTACTATCTAGACCCCATGGTCAAACCGGTCGGCAGTACAGCCCAGAGCATTTTTCTATGAAGTTTATTGTTAGAAGGCATTTTTGTGCGAGTGTCACTCAACAATCTGTAATGCTCAAAGTCAAACGGCAGACAATCGTTGGAGATAAAAGTGAGCAATCACGTGTTTTATATGCACGCCTCCCAAACAATGCAAGAGATTTGTAAGCTATTCGAACAACGAAATATACTTCAAAAACACAAATTACGCGGATTTTTGAAGTCACGATTTCAACTTATATTAACTTGCTACACACCATATCATCAACAAATTCCAGCGTTGCTTGCTGACGAATGTATTCCTCCGCTATTCGCTCCACCTCGGCCTCATTTATTGCTGTCAACTTCTCGCCAAGATCATATGCGTCCAAAGTCTGAAAGCCAGATCAAACAATGCACATTTAAATCTTCTGTGTCAAAAGAGCTTCTATATGAAACAAATCTAGTTACCCTGGTCACTCTGTCTTTGATTTTGGATAACTCTTGTCGTGTTTCTTCAACCCGCCGCAACTGTCTTGCGCGGGTTGTTTTTTCAACGACTGCTTTGGATGGGCCATCACCGAGATCGTGGACTTCCAGCATTTCGAAAATGAGTTATACCATATTTTTAATCATGGGATAAAATTATCTTGTAATATTCTCAAGATATAGATTCAAGCTTCACTTCTTGCCGCATCTTTGTTGCCATGATATGGACGACTCTGTTCAGATCATAACAAAATTTGCATAAAAGATCAATCGATTTTTTTTGGGCACCTAAAATATTGGACAGTGTCAGCCCCCAGAACTTTTTGAGGATGTGCAGGGGACCACTTTTTCTTAAAAAAAAAATTAAAAATGCTCCATGATCCACGGGCTGACGGTCATGGAGGTGACAAACGGGAGTCTGCATTTTTTTTTCTCTTGCTGAACATGTTTCAGAAATTCGGAAAGTTTTAGGAATTTGTGTCTCACAGCTGTCAAAAATGTATTTAGTTTGCCTCAACTGCAATACGTCCGTGACTTTTGAAGAGTGAGAGGGGGCATTACGACTTGTTCATGGCCTAATGTTGTAAATAATTATTGTTTCGCCAATCCTTTGTTTCGAGAACAAGTCGTTT
>JAOBYE010100117.1:0-19878 GCA_025403585.1 Parazoanthus swiftii | reverse complement strand
GCTCTTGTCTTCAAATTTAGCGTGGTAGCGGAAAAGGCCTAGCTGCCGCTCTACATTTTGATTTCAAAGGTGAGAAAGGGGGAGGGTTTATCCCTTTTTACTGGAACTTCCTGTTTTAACCGGTCACACTTCTAGCATACGTATAGTCGTCGGTCTCCATGGCATTAGAGGAAAGTATACTTTGTTTAGCTCAAGTGTGACCACGGCCTAATTAGTCTACGCTGGCCGCTTAGTTTTTAACAGCTATTGAAATGACCGCGCGGGGACTGGCGTCTGCACGCAGGCTAACACACAATCGGTTTTGCATTTTTGTCGGTGCCACCTGAATGATCATCAGTCAGTTGTTGGGATCCGTTGAGGGGAATGAGGACATAAGTGAAAACGATAGTATGTTTTGAGAGAAAAATTGGACAAAAGATATTTTTAAGTGTTGGAACAACCTTAATAGAAAATAAACAGCTAAAAGCGTGTGATGAAGATACCTGTACGGTAACTAAACTTAGGAAAGTTCAGTGAGAAACTGTGTTTTAAAATTTCCGTAATTCATGGTTCGCATGTTTCCTCATGACTGTTTGTGTTTGTTTTTCTTTTTCCAAGCGAGTATTAGTTTGTAAATTATTATTTACAAACTAATACTCGTTTGGAAAACGAAAAACAAACACAAACAATCATCCTGGTTTGTTGTATACTGTTGTAATCCAAATATCAAATTTACCGTAGAAGAGAACCCGAACCATTTCCTTGATACAGAATTCAGACACAACAACGGAGAGTTTGAAAGACCAGTATACAACAAACCAGGAAAAGTACCAACTCATTGGTTCTCACAGATTCCCAAAAAATGGAAAAGAAACGCAATCACGGATGCCATGCATCGCGCAAAGAGAATACCAACAGACCTACAAAAAGATATCGGGAATATACGAACCAAATTCATCAAATCAGACTACCCACGGAACTTTGTTAACTCGACAATTCAGTCTTTCCAGGATAAGATCTCGGAAGAAGAACCGTTCATTCCACAATTTTTGTTTGAGGAACGTCAAAGAACAACTGTCAAATTACCATACTGTGAACGGAATGAAAAAGCAAGCTCAGGTTTCTATATAGACTTCATTGTTTTACACAACACATATACAAAATCGAAATCATTTGGCAAACACCAAAAATAAAGTCCCTGTTCAAGTTAAAAGATCAAAACCACCACAAATCTCATCTGGTTTATGAAGAAAAGTGCAGCTGTGGAGAAATTCATATTGGCGAAACACAAAGAAATTTAAGCGTAAGAATAAATGAGCACCAGGACAAAACAAAAATGTCGGAACCCGCGAGACACCTAAGCAAAATCCCAACACATTCTTTCGCGTGGAACATAGTAACACCTGCCGACATTGGAGAAACAGAAAAATTAAGGAAGCGCTAGAGAACGTAGCGAAAAAATCCATCACTTAACAAAAAGATACAAGCACATCCCATTTTCCTTTTCAAGGGGATAACTTAAGAATATAAAAAGTTTGAATATTTTACGCGGCAAATCAGCACCCTGAAGATGACTTTTAAATCGAAAACGTTAGGTGCAAAGAAACTTTTAAATTTTTATAGCCTTAAAATTTTTTTAAACAGTTTATCTTAAAGCGAACTTATGTCAAATACTTAGAATTGGGGTTTTGTTTCTGTCTGTACAAAAGGCTGCAGCTGCGGGCATCTGCGTGTTGTCACAGGAACTTTTTTCTTTCGCACCTCCGATGTAATACGGCGTAAAATCCCACACTAAAGCTCAGGCCCCTCCAGGTTATAACCCATCTCCCCAAATATAAGCCTACTACCGGCTGACAAAAATAGTATTCCGATTATAAGTCCCTTTCCCGGATATCAGCCGCATATATACAGTAGGACCATCTAATATATTTTGGTTATTAGTGCCCCTTGCTATCTAATGTTCCTTTTTTTCTTTAGAAATACCTCAAATAAAGCTTGCAACAAAAAATTTAATTTTACTATAGATACTACTTCAGCATTTCAGGCCTTTCTATCAAAGTGTAAGGCATTTTAAGGTAGAGCAATACGTTGTGGTGTGTTAGTTTTCATTTATTTCTCAGATAAGATTTGCTCATTTCGAAACATTCTTTTTAAATTATCCCCCCCCCCGTTTATAAGCCCACCCAGAGCCCCTTGCGTACTTATAAAAGCCCAGAGCTTTAATTGTGGAATTTACGGTAATTATAATGATTACCTACCTCGTCTTGCGTGATTGTTTCGCAGTGTTTTGAATACTTTTGACTTCGGTACGGTACTTTCTATGGTTTTGGGCTTTTTAGTATGGGTGTGTATCTTAGGAAATTGTGTTGTAGTGCGAAATGGGTAATTGTATTTTTTCTCTACATGTCGCTTGTAAACGCCTCAAACTCCCAAATCACCCCAGAAAGCTGCTGTCACACACGTTAAAGTTCCGGACATCACAGCAATTCCCTAACCTGTCCCGGTAGCTGGCGTTTCAATGGAGCGATGCATAACTTATTGATTTCTGGTTTCAAGGTGTAGCGCTTTATCAGCGACGGTGCTTATAATTCGAGTAAACACGGTACGCTTAAATAGTTGGCGACTCAAGTTTTCTGAAACTGAAGGGTTAGAGTAGGCCAAAATGTGGGATCCCAGGGTATTAATTAAACAGAAAGAGCAAGTGGTCCACACTTGGTGATATTTTTGGTCTTATGAAATAAATACTTTCTGGGGATGGTCTTAGGAAACTCTGCACGATTCGTTTTTCACGGGAATTCAAGTGCAGGATCTGTGCTCGAATTTTGTTTCGATGTTTGCCCAACCCAACCCAACATTTTAAGTCAGTATTATAACACTTTGCGGCCATTTTGTTTTGGTTTTGTGTTTTTGAAGAGTAACACCTGCTTTGTAATAAGTGTGATGATGATGATGGCGATGATACTTTTGATCTATATTTGAGTCAGTGTAACCCCTTCTTTTGGAATGAACAAAACGCTGTTATCAGTGGAAGCCCTTATTTACATGAGTACTGCACAAAATTTGACTATGTAGAAGGAGTGTTATAAAACGACACTTTCACTGTAGTAATTCCTCAGTTTTGCACGATTCTTGCAATCTCGCTTACATATGTTAAATCAGGGCCGTAGCAATGGGAGGGGCTGGAGGGGCGTGCCGCCCCCCCCCCCAGTTTTTCCCCTGCAAATGTCTCAAACGTGTGAAGCTCAGAAAATTGCCCAAAGTCTGATAAAAATTGGAAAGAATTACTGGTTCTTGACACTCTGATTTTGTTTCAAATGGTATTTAAAACCCAGAAAATACGATTTTTAGACAAGCTAATTTTCAAAATTTCCCGGGGAAGCATGCCCCCGGACCCCCTAGAAGGCTTCGCACCTTCGGCAGTCAGTAGTGCCCCCCCCCAGTTTTCCAAGGCTTGCTACGGCCCTGTAAACACACTAAATACAGTAATACACATGATAATAGCAATGATAAAATGCCATTACCAACCTGAAAGAAGGTTCTGTTTGCATGCTTTCACTACAATTGGTAATACGATTATACTGTCAGATACGTGTCATTAGCATATAACTTGTTTTTGTAATGCTAAGTGTCCTTCCAAAAACAACATTTTTACTTGGGTACTAGTTGAACAATGGTTTGTCATGCATTTAAAGTCATCTGGAAAGTGAATAAAGATTCTCCACTTTCGGAGCTCAGTTTTGAAAATCATGTTACGAAGTCAAGTCTTGCAAGATACTGTTTTTATTTTGCGACAACAACTGAACAAGCAGGAGAATTTACCGCCAGACGGGAACTCGGGTTTTCTTCACTATGTCCTCTATTTCCTCCAAGATGGGACGAATGTTCCTCTTTGTTATCGTGATGGGTCTGTTGTCCCCAAAATGAGTGTTTTCCTTTAGCTTCAAAAAGCCGGACGGAAAATCTTTTGGAAACGCGACCTCCCATTTATTTCCACGCGAGTTGAAAAGGAAGGTCATGTCGTGAGTCACTGCATCTCTTTTCATCTCCACTTTACTATCACTGGCAATCCTTCGGATTCCTTCGTGCATGATTTTCAGTCTTTCTTGTCCTTGAGAGGATGAATACCACTGGTCAATTCTCGTTTCAGGGTCTCTTCCACCGCTCTCATAAATCCTTCCCATCCGAGCCACTTGCCCTAGGTTAGCACGGCCTTCATCGGTTGGGAGGAGACTGGGTACAGGGTTTGGAGCATACCGTTGATTCTGTGCCCCCAACCCATGATCTGCCCTTCTGTTTCCATGGTGATCAGCGATGGTTTTCAGCTCCCTCACTCGTATTCCAGTGAAAGGATTACCTCCTTGAAGTATTTCAATCCTACACTCTCCCACTAAACTCTCGGGATAAAATGATCTTGAAGTTTTGTACAGAAGGGCTTTCAACTCTCTGGTGATATCTAGAACCAAGTACCCTGGGGTGTGAGGCTCTTCATACTGGACTTGTCTTCGATCCCGTCCATTCGGCGAAGACCGGGCATTCGCGACCTCACCAATGAGACAAAGCTGGTAGCTATCTCTCAATTTATCTCTGGCATCATTAACATCATCCGTAATTTCAAGTTTTAAGTTCCCCCATCGCGCCAAGACTCCATGTACAACTGGGTTGAAACTACTGGTCCACTGCCCGAACAAATAACCCTTGTCAGTTGCCGTGGCTGTCGAGCCCCCGTCTTGTATATGTCGTAAAACATCTCTGAATATGTAAACAGTGTGCTCACCAAAGTTTGCCATCACATTACCCGAGTCGTCAGGTTTTCACGTCTTAGTTGCTTTTCGACCGAACACGAAGTTTGAAACGCATACACAAGTAGTTAGGTTCTACGCGGATGACTTGTGGGCGGCGGTTTTCTAAGAAACGTTTATGTTTTCTTATTCCAGGAAATCAGTATCAAATAAATTAGCTCAAGTTGAAATTCCTGGAAGTACTGACCTTGCAGATTGTTCTAAACTGGAACCGGAATTCAGATACGAGTCGTTTGTTATGAAAGATCGGGTTACAGCGGGATTGGAACTTTAATTTAATTTTCCTACTGCTCAACGCATCCATGTGTCTACCTTGCCAAGATCTTGCAAGTATATGCACAATGTTTTATATTTTTGTCAGCGTCTCTTGAAAACAGCATTTACGGTATATGTACATCATTACATTCCTGGTATCTCAATTTCACACGTATCTCCATTTCAGCTCGTACAGACTAAAATTACAGGTCGATAATATCTTATTTTTAATATATAGAAAATAACAATGAAATATGAAAAATATATCATCTGGCAAAAAGGACTGGTTACTCGTTTGGCCAAAAAATCGGGCAATCATGCATATCCGTATCTGCGAACATTGATCTGAGCGGTCCAAACCAACAACAATTAACTCGTATTAAAAAATTAGAAAAGGTGTCCGGCGATTTTTGAGCAGAAATATCCAGATAGATTAAAAATAGAAAACTTTGGTTATAAAGTCTCGAGTCCTGTTCATAGAGAACTGAACTCTGCAACCAAGTTACAAAATAAAAGTTAATTAAAACATGATCCGCCAAGAAAAGGTGTTAAATTATAGGTATGAACGATTATGATAATAAAACGCCTTTACGTTTTCGATCAGTATTTGTATTAAGATCACCTTCGGAGATTTTTTCGAATTCAGAGATCTCTGAAGACGAGCATTAAAAACAGATGGAAAATATTACTATAGAAATATGTTAATATATGCGTATATGCGGTTTTCTATAATTTAAATATATAAATGTATACCTAGTTTTTTTAACACAATAGACCTAGTTTGTCCTATTTTACCAAAACAAGTTCAGATGGTGTGCTGAGCTACTGTGTGAGAAAAAAAAAAGAGTTCTGTGGCTGCAATTTAACAGCAAATTCAAAACAAATGAGAGAAGTGCAAATTTAGATTTCCGTGAACGGGGCTTCCCCGCCATTTCCCGGAACTGACCTACAATAACAATGACAATGTTTTGTTAATGCAAATTGCGATGCTACGCTGGTCACATTATTTTGATTCTGGGAAAAGTCTTTGGCCGATAGTCGCAGGGAGTGATAAAAACCAATTGAGATGGGAGTGGGCGAATGTATCCAACGGACTTTTATTTTTAACACAAAGAATTACTTTGCCGTTTGGATCTTAGGTCACTGACTCCAACCAAGTCAGCTTTCACTCCGTACACTTGGTTGACAGCATCAAAATTGAGAAAATGACGTCACTTCTATCGTTTATAACAACCTAATACTGTAAAATAAAATACGAGAAACAAAGTAATGATGAAACCAAAGTATAGTTAAAAGTGATTAGTGTTTCGGGCGAACATTAAGACTGCCGTGAGTTTGTAATATTTCTATGAATCAAATATCAAAGCCTACATTCACCACCACCCTCCAACTTTTTTTGAACTAAATTGGACGAACATTTGAAGGTATTGATTGTCCAAAGGATATCATAGAAATGAAAGCATTTGTGTTTCGGAAAAGGGGGGAAGGGAGTTCTTGCTTCATTAGAAAACCAACTGACTCAGTGAAAACCAGTTAGATGACTACGCGACTGGTGAAACGATCACTTCAATGTACTATTTTACTAAACATTCGTCACATTATCGAACGGCACCTCTGACGATCCGCTTCGACCTTATTTGGACGATCGCTTTGTTTATTGAATATGCACGTCTAAAACGAGATCTAAAAATTAATGTTCATTTCGCGTGAAGAATTCTAGGCTAATTTGTAATTTCCCAGATTCATAAGAAAACATAATATAAAAAAACATAACATAACATAAGAAAACATAATATAAGAAAACATAAGAAAAACCTTTGCCACCTAAACTTTGTATCAATTGACTCAGACCGGTTTATTCTAGCATCACAAACTTTACAGCCCACAAATCCGAATAACTTTGAAAAGCCTTCGAAGGAAACTTTGAAGTTTAGCGAAAGAACGCAGCTCTGCTCAGTTCAAGGTTTTGATTTTATACATCTAGCAAAGTTCAGAGTATGCTGCGACTTAAATAATGTCAGCGATGTTTTACTATGAATTATTCTTCCATATACCTGGATAGCGTTGTAAAGTACCGTTATTTAAAGCTGTCTGAGCTAGCAGTAAGCAGGTAAAATACGTTTACTGCAAAGACTACAGTTCTCCTTTATCGTCTCTAGAATTATCTTCGATTTGTTAATGTCGGTTGCTCTGCAGGCTTGAAGTCTTGAACGTTGTCCTCCAGCATAGTTGGGTACAGCTGTTTTCAGAACAGGGGGCTGTTTAGGGAAATTTGAAGGAAACTCAAATTCCCAGGCTCGATAATGGTGTAAAAAGGAAATACAGAGATTCTGTGTTTCAGTTTCCCTTGACATCTCAACATCACTTGTAGCTGGGAAATGCGCCAATCCCTCGTGAATCTTCTTTAACAGATCTTGGCCTCTTGTCCCTGAATACCACTGATCTGGTCTGGTGCATTTACTCGCATCCCGAACTGCTGACGGATTTCGCGTGTAGAGCCTCACATTGTTATCATGAATGTTTTCAACATCTCGATAGGTGCCCCTGTTAAGTAGCAGTCTATCAGGCGATTTTGTGAAGCGACGGTCCAGCCATTTGCTAGCCGAGTTCTTCTTTCTAGTTTTGTCTGTTCTCTGTCTGTAGTATCCTGGCTCTGCCCGATAAGGTGCCAGTCGCAACTCTTCCCCCTGCCTAATGCTGCCAGATATACGGGTTATGTTTCTAAATGGACTCTTGCCACGGATTGGGATCACATTACCATGGCAATATGTAGGGCTTCCAGTAAACATGAAAGGCGACAGTTTCACCTCCGTACTCGAGATTATGTTGACAATCATCAGTAAAAAGCCGCACACTCCGGCGGGATAGTTTCTTACCACTGTGCTCACATCGCCGCCGCTTGGCCGATCCAGACCGAGACGGTGATGCGAGTGCCACTCACCGATATGACACAGCATATAGTCATGGGTTAATATATTGCCCACTCTTTCAAGGTAAGAGAGGTCTTGGTGAAAGCTATACCCAGTTCTTCGGCAGTCTTCGCCCGGGCCGAGCGTGATATGTGCTATTGGATTGCGGCTATTGGTCCACAGACCAAACAAAGTTCCCCCTGTCTCATGATCAGGGTATTTGAGAACCCACAATCTGATTTGCTCGATATCTTCCTCGAACATGTACATTGAAAAACTACGAGACGCCATGACTGTAGCGCTTTACGTTTCATGCTCGATAACGCATGCTGCCTCAATCTGGCGTTCCGAGAAATGCGACTCACGGCGCCTGCGCAAACTGGCGTGACCATAATGCGACTTTCTCGGAAACTAGAGTTCATATTTAGTTTAAAAAAACAGTTATCAAGGGCTGATTTTTTTAAAATCAGCCGCTAGGATAGGTTACCCAAAGTATCTTTATGGTAAATGGTAAATACGCAAAGCACAATTTGAAATTTGCATGGAAACAATTTCGTCCATACCAAATTGGACCAAGGGAAAATACCCCACATGCTTTCCAAGAATAACCTATGAATCATTTCGAAGAAAAACACGTGATTCAACAAGCCAATAAAATCGAATAAACCAAACAAATAAGGCCGGTGGGAAAAGCAGCTTGCTTGATTCACTTTTCTCAGAAAAGCAAGAAATCAACGCTTCAAAGCGACAGCCATCAAACTAACTCTCCGCAGTGTATCGTATCAGCAAAGGAAAATCATGTCGTCTGGACGGATTCAAGATCATCTAGAAAACCCTAGCAGCAGCGAAACCCTTCAGTTCAACCCAGCGACTGGCAGACTGGAGGTTGTTCCCAAGCGAGTTGCGCAACAGCAGCGATCACAAGCGTCGGGAGTCGACCAAAGAGTGGCTCTTGACATGAACAAGCCGGGTTCTGGAGGCTTCTTCCATCAACTGATTGAACCCACATCATGCTAATAAGAATTTAGACAATGCCGGAACTGACGACTTTCGATTGAAACGCTTTGAATAATCTTTAGTCCGAACTTCATCTTTTATGTGATAGTTGGCAGTTGTTTGTGTAAAACCGATGGATACGAGGGATTCAATTCAAGGAATGGCGGACGTAATGTTCTTACGGAAGATATTTAACCGAAATTGAGTTTATATAGAAACAGAATTTGTATTCCCGACAGAACATCATATTAACTTTATACACTGAAAACTGAAACCTACATTTTACTTCATCGCCTTTGGATGTGGAGGATTCGATTCAAGGGAAACGAAGCGCAACTTCATGGAAACTGAACTTAAACATCCTCGACAGATTAGAACATACATCAGATATTAGTCAAGTTACAATGCCACTGAATCCGTTAGTATTGCTCTGGTTGATATATCTTGGTTATAGTATGTAAGATATCTTACAACTGGCAATCAGTTGAGTAGCTTTGACTTAGAACGAGAATCCTTATATATAAATTCATTAACATTGTACAAATCGCGAATTGAAGCTTGTAAAATTAAAATGTCGTCAGGCAATTAAAGGCTTAATTTAAAAAAAACATCCCTTCTTTTAATGTGAAGAGTAAGGACTTTGATGTTTTAGAAAAATTAGCCTTTGTGCAAACTGATAATCTAATGTGACTTGTTGCAAGCAGGAAGGCGATTGTTTTTCGGTAAAAGATCACCGTAACTTCATGCAGGCTTCAAAAACAAGAAAAAACAGTTATATTGTTAAGATATGTTGCTACTTATAACTTGTATTTGAACTGGAGGCAATAGCTGCACACGAATGTCTTAAGGAAAGCGAAAAGCAGCTTTAGAGGTCTCTATTATCCACTCCAGAAATGAAAATAGGACTAGAACCGTATACCCAAACGGTCCAAGAAAGCAATGCTACAAATGCTAATTTTGCAAGAACGAACAATACACAATCATTAGCGGGTTCAAATCGTGATGAGATTCGGACAATAAATAATTAAGTTCACCTTATCGCACTGTTTTTAGGTGAGATAAAGTCACGTGCATTGTGCAAAAACAATAGTGTTCGGAAGATTGTTAATGATGAATTGTCGAAAACATTCGTTCTGGGAACATTTGGGTAGACGGACCCAGTCTTTTTGCTGTGATGAGTTCTTTGCGTATGCTTAAATAAGTTTGTTAGACAAAAACAGGCCCAAGTTTCTTGACAGGCTAATCCCACAGATTTCAAATATTATAGACAGCGATAAGGCGGGTGGGGGGGGGGAGCACAGACGGAGAAAAGGAATTCCCCCCTTACTTCCCAATCGTCCGAATCCTCTGCGCTACTTCACAGTTTCTAACTATTATCAGGTCGGTAGTACGTACGCACCCCTCCTCCCACGGACCCCCAAAGGTCCGCTTTTAGAGGTTTAAGAAGACGATGAAGCTCGAGTAGGTTTATCGTAACTAAAAATCGTGACTAAAAAATCGGCCATAAGTGTGTTTGTTCCATAAATTTGGCTCTCAAGAGTCCAAGTTTACGAATTTGCACCTCCCCGACAAAAACCCTGCCTATGGATCTGATTATGGTTAGGGCTCATTTACAACACTCAAACTGACAATTTTGCTTTGCTTGACCTAGTTAGCCTGAGTTAATTTAATGGCTGGGGTTAATGTTAGGGTTATGATTATACTGTTGGGGTCAAGCTTACACTTAGGAGAAGATTATTGTATTTGTGAACTGCGATTGTCAATTTGAGTGTTGTGAAGGAACCCTAACCAACTATTATTCATTATCACTTATCCATTTCCCAGAGTTGCCTGCAGGGAGGTTAAGCTGTCCTGGACTTTGACTGGCTGTATTTTTAAAGGCACGGCATAAAAAGAAATAGTTTTATTTCTTATGGTCGGAAGACATAGACCCCCAAATATTTGATAACATCAACTACAAAATGATGATTGATGAAAGTGTTAACAATGTAAGAGTGCCAATATACAGGACCTTATGAGAAAGATGACCGGCGAAGTAGACTACACATAGCCGATTAAATTTGGCCGAGTAATTGAAACGATTGAGTATATTAAGTAAATGAAGCACATTATCAGGAAAAGAGTGTAGGGAGGCTACGCGCGGCTTTTCTGAGGGGAACCCCCTTTTCCGTTGCTTCTGTAGATGTAAATGGGATCATTTTACTAAATGACAGTCAGATATAGTTTCAATCTGTAACGTTGCACTTAATTCACTTTAATATTTCAGGTCGGGTGTTTGTGCAGTTGCCTCGGGGTAGGCGGCTGACGTCTGAACACCCGATTATAGTGATATTGATTTAATATCTAGCTACATCAGTCAAGGTATTATAGGCTAGGGAAATAGTATACGAGCTAATTGTAGTCACTCAGAGCACAGCAGACAGTGCAACGGATTCTTAATTCTTGAAACAACTACAAAAGTTAGTGAATTCATGTTGACCTTACTTGATACTCACCTGGCAATTAAACAGTCAAGTCGCTAAAACTTCAATTTGGCCAACGTCAATAAGAGGGACTCTTCTGTCCGGGTTAACACAAATGTGCGTAGTAGAAGAGACAGCTATGCTTGCTGCGTTTAAGGTTTAGAGCTTGTTAAGAGTTGAATTGCGTCCATGATAACAGCCGCTATTCCTGTTTGTTGTGGCATTAATTGTGTGATAATGGTATCTTGCTTGCGGAGGGTTCACGAGTTGGTGGGCAAACCCCAACCTGCAAGGACCGCTTTTAAGCAGTGTTTAAAAGCGGTCCTTCGGAGGCCTTTAGATAAAGCACATTATCAGAAAAAGGGTGTATGAAGGCCACGCCCGGTCTTCTGAGGGTAACCCCCTTTTCTGTTGCTTTTGTAGATATATTTGTGCTGTTTATAAGATCTTATATGGATCGTGTTTTCAGACAAAGCAATGAATTTACCTAAAACGCATCGAGCCTTGACGGAAGTGAAAACTCAAAGCTCTCTTTGGTGAATCCGGGAGGTCTCATAAGCGGTATAAAAACGTTTCAATATTAAAATACATTTTTCATGCGTCACTGCAAGACTTTGAAATGCCTGCAATGCTCAAATGGTATCCATAGTATGATTTAAATTATTGTTGCAGGCTCCACTTGTACTGTTGCCTCCTAGCTTTCCATTTGAAATTGGGTAGTTATGAAGAAAATGGAACCATAACTTTGAATAGATCTTGTTTATTGGGGCTTATATTCGCGAGGGGCGGCTTATACCCGTAAATTATTTCGGTTAATAGGTAGGTAGGTGGGCTTCCATATTGGGGGTGGGTGGGCTTACAAATTGGAGGGGGGGGGGGCTAAATCAAAACGAGGATCAGTCATTCAAGTCGAACTTTAAAATAGTCTAGTAGCTTGTAAAGGCATTAGAGACGACTCTGTTTGATTTATTAGTGGTAATACCAAAGAACCTGATCAAAGAGAAAAACGATCGAAAACATGTTCCAACTGTTCTACTTCCAAGTTCTTGTGCTGCAGGATATCACCAGGGAATGGTGGGGTAAGGGTCACCTCCTTATCATACATTGCAATTGTTTATTGCTCCCCACAGGATAACCCCAGAGTGGAACGGGGGTAAGGAGCATCCATATAGCAGATAGAGAATCTTGCGTGGGACCCCTCCAGTTTAACACTAGGGAGGGGTAGTGTAACGATTGCCACGGCGGCAGTTTAATTTTCTGTCCAGGTGACTCAAGTTGGGTAGCGATAGGTCAGATATCTCTTCGCGAGGACTATAAATCCTTGTGTAGAATATCCAATACCCCTTAAGCTTAATGCCCGGGTAAAGAATGGGGTTAGGGCGGGCTCTTCACTACCCTTTATCAGGGTTATTACTCGGGTGGGGTGGGAGGGGATAAGTGTCATCGCTTCAAAAGCGCCAGGAACGCCTTGTGTGGAATGTCCACCTTTCCGATTCTTTTCATTTTCTTCTTTCCCTCTTTCTGTCTCTTCAGCAGCTTCATTTTCCTTGATATATCACCACCATACTAAGACAGAAAAATAAATACTTCAGTTGGGGAGATGTAAGTGGAATGTTCTAAAACACCAAAATTTATAAAAAAAAGTCAACCGAATGTCTGCCCGGCGTGTACCAAAGATGGCAAGAAAACTAGAAACGGAAGCATCACGTTCAGACGTATGGCCGAGATTTCCGCCATATTTTTGCCTTTGTAGACAAGAGTCTGAGATAATGTCTTGATTTAAATTTTCAATTAAATACTGACCCAAGCGGATACTAAATACGTTATCTAAAGTTCGATTTAATTTTTGATCAACAAGGGTTGATATGGTTTTTCACCTTAATGTTTGCTTTAAAGATGACATTTCAAAGGTCAGCACTTCAAACTAATATTGAACTTGCTCGGCAACGCAGAAAAACAGTTTTTTTTTTCAAAACTGGTCTTTCAGTATCTAAAGTTTGAGTCAAACTTCTCGTGGTACCAGCTACGAACACTTACACACTTTGCTGTCACATCCTTTCCCAGCGCTCGAAGCCTGTTGTACAAAGAGTAATACAAAAATTACATCAGCAAGTTTATTTCCGGTTGGACAAACAAAAAATATTCAGACGCGAATAGTTAAAGGAAAAAATTGTTTTGCGATATGTGCTTGAAACTTATACTTTTAACACCGAAAACAAAAGAAAATCTCAACTTTGACTGACTTTCATTTTCAAAGACCTGAGTGTAAACTCAAGGGTTTTCAAGTCCTTGAAATCAAAAAATTACATTCAAGGACTTTCAAAGACCGCGGGAATCCTGAACAATACAACTTAAACTTTACCAAGAAAATATAAAACTACAGCAACTTACGTTTCCCGTGCAATGATTCGTCCCCGAATGGAGGCCTGAATGATGATTTCAAACAACTGCCTGAAAAAGTAAACCCCATAGTCAGTGATGTTTGTTGAAGATTTCTGAACAACTATTGTAGCGATAACCAATCTTAACACAGCGTCCTTATAAAGATCGGTAGATTGTACCTTTTATTTTAAATTGCAGGGTTCGCACACTTTTTCAGCTGTAAAAATCAAGGGCTTTTCAAGGACTTTCAAGGACCATAATATAAAAATTCAAGGACCCCTCTTAAGCAATTTATATCAAACTTCAACCTTTCAAATCAGCTGATACTAGAATACAAGGACATTTAATAAAGAGTAAACTGAAGCAAATTCGTTAACGCAACAGTTGATCACTAAAGCTTTGTCCTAAGTCATTACTAAAGTTTGTTCCGAGAATACTCAAGATGCGTACAAACCCTGTAGTTGGTACATCAACATAACAGTCAGCCCCAGGTCCCCGAACAACCCACACATCACAGTCGGGGTGAACAAGGCCACAGAAGTGGTCGAAAGCTTTCCGAAGGAAACTTAACACTTTCAGGAAAAGTTTAATGCTACCGTACAATAGTTGGATGGATGAATCTCCCCAGCAACTTTATTTATTATAGTTATCATAGCTACAGGGTATTATTTTGACAGAAGAACCATAGTATCCAAACTTACTAAAATAAAAAAAGAGTTAAGCACACAGAAACAAAGAAAAAAAGAACAGGAAAACACTGTATATGAGCGGATGTGTATCTAATTTAAAATTTATTTAACGTCGTTACGCTGGGAATGGTTGCCCATGCATTCTCCCAAGCCAATGGCTTAGGTTTAATCGCTGAACGGCATAGATATTGGCGAGAAAGTGAGGGAGGAAAACCGGAGAACCCAGAGAAAAAACCCTCGGAGCCAGAAGGCGATCGAAAATTCTCAGCCCACATGCGAAACCCACAGGACTCGATCCTGGGTCAACAGAGGTGGGAGGCACGAGCGCTAACCACTCGACCATCCTGACTCCCAAATTATCTTGTCCACTGTGAAAGATCAAACCTCAATTTTACAGTCACACACTGTATAAGATGGGAATTCAAGTCGTCATCTTTCAAATTGCAAGCTCTTACTTCCACTCGTGCACGTTCTTGAACGTGGTTCACGAATACATACCTGGGAATGACGTCACTAAGTTTGCTGCAGAGAAGACGGCCAGAGGTTTGGGCCTTGTCAATATGGACAATGGAACTGAGAGCATCCACCGCATTACCGTTGATGAGAATGTCCATCTGGTAAACCAGAAAAAAAGAAAATAAGCTAGCAGTTACCACTTGAAAGTGAGAAGCTCATTTACTTATGCTAGATTGTAAATACTCTATAAATGTTGCCAATAAGATTGTCCATCTGGTAAGATGTAGAAAGTAGACCGTAAGCTAGCAGTTACCAATGACAAGTGAAATGCGCTTTACAGTTAGCTTCATACCTGAAAGGCTAAAGTAAAGAGTTCAATTTAACTTGTACCCGCCTCAAAAAAAATATACAGTAGGAGCAACAAGTTGGTAAACGGGAAAACAGACGATAGAATAATACCTGGATTCACAAGAACGTTTTTCGTCACGTGTGTCTGAGAGTTCGGTGGTCGAGAGACAGAAACGCTGCGCAGCTACGAATAGTAAAACGGAGCCGAACAACCTTGCCTTCTGTGGCAAATTAACCTTGAAGTTTTGGCAGATAATCTTAAAAGTTCATATTCTGGAGTTGCAGCCGACAACTAGACTTGTTACAAGTCGAGCTCAGGAAAAAACAGACAAACCGGCAATTCGACACAAAAAGCGACAAACACACTGGTAGTCAGAAAGTTGGGCTGACAGAAAATGACACAGATATATGCAAAGACACTGTTAAATTTGTAATTCGTACACTAATGTGGAACAAGAGCCAAACAGCACCTCAGAAAAACAAATCAAACAAAGTTAACGAAAAAACCGTTTAATCTTGAAAAAAAAGAACTCTACCTTCACCACTTGTGTCGTCCTGTAACCACAGTCTTCGTAGTCAAAACTGCGAACAAAATTTGAACTTCACTGTCAGTGATCAAAAGGGCACTTGTTCAACAACAAACACCATTTGTTTCAGATTCAATTTCTCTTTCATCGTCTACCTTTTTACGTACAATCAGAAAACTTTTTCAGTTTGATAGATATTCGATTTCAACTGAGGTTTTGAGATAAAACTGTCTCTTTCTTTCTATGATTCTCACAGCACTCAAAAGATTCAAAGAGTCTATTGTATTTGATGACCGAGGTTGGAGTAGACATGGCATGTAAAAGCACTTACACTTAATTTAAGAAACAGGCCAGGCTAGGTCTGGAACAATTTTCATAAAATTATTGGGTATTTGGACTTGCTGGGCAAAGCAAATGGACTTAGACAAATTATAAAGGAATACCTTGCGTAGCCAGATGACTGCGACTTGAGCTCATCATAGAAATCCACGATAATCTCAGAAAGGGGCAGAATATATTTCATCATAACACGTGACTCGTCAATGTACAGCACTTCCTGCTGTTCGCCTCTTTTGCCCTACGCCAATGGATAGACACCAAAAATCTATTGAACGGACTGAAATTGTTTGAGCATGTCTGTCTGTCTGTCTGTCTGCCTACTTCTGTCAGTCTGTCTGTCAGCCAGTCTCAGTTTTCCTTGTAAACATTTTCATAATTCATTTATCGCTGTTTCAATTTTTTACGCAATCTTTCCATTTGTCTGTTTCAAATCTTCACCTCTGCACTCTCTTGCTTTCTGTGTGTATTGTAATTAGGTATAGTTATAAATCGTTAGTTAACTCATTTGTTAATGAATTAGACCTTGTTTAAATCATTCTGTAATTGCCTTGTGCTGCATCGTACGTATTGTATTGTAATGTTGTTCAGTGCGGTGCACTGTACTGTACTGTACTATATTGTACTGTACGGTATTTCTGCCTACGTGCTTCTCTGCCCGCTCATTTGTCGTTCTATCTATCCGTATGTCCATCTGCCTGCAAGCTGGCCTTCCTCTATCTCTCGTGTCACATGTCTGTCTGTCCGTCGGTTTGTCTACATGTCTGTATATCTGTGTGTCTTACTGTCTGTCTGCGTGTCTGTCTGGTCTGTCTCTGTGTGATCTGTTTCTTTGTTTCTTTGTTTATCTGCCTGACTGTCTTATTGTTTGCTCTGTTTATTTGGGTGTCTGTTTCTGTCTGTCTTTTTCTGCCTATATGTCTGCCTACCTGATTTGTGTCTGTCTCTCTGTCGGACTGTCTGTCGATCTGTCTGTCTGTCTATCTGTATGGCTGTCACTCTGTTTTTCCAACGACTTGGCTGGCTCACCTGAAAAAGTGTGAGAATTCTTTTCATGTATCAGCCGTATTCTATGTCTTCTATGTCCGTATGTCTGCCTACCTGATTTGTGTCTGTCTCTCTGTCGGACTGTCTGTCGATCTGTCTGTCTGTCTATCTGTATGGCTGTCACTCTGTTTTTCCAACGACTTGGCTGGCTCACCTGAAAAAGTGTGAGAATTCTTTTCATGTATCAGCCGTATTCTTCAGGAAAGATGAATTAAGATGTTTGTCTGTCTGTCTGTCTGGCTGCCTATCTGTCTGTAGAACTGTAACTCTATCTTTCAGACGACCTGGCTAACTCACTTGACAAGTGTACCGTATTCTTTAGGAAAGATAAAAAATATGTTTGTTGTTTGATTGTCTGTCTGTCTGTCTGTCACTCTGTCTCTCTCTGACGACCTGTATCGTTCACCTGGCAAAGTGTGATCATCTTTCCCATGTATTCTTCAGGAAAGATCACTGTTCCTATCACGAAAGGCTCGAGGTATTCCTCGGCTTTAGAAGGATCGGGCAGCTATAGAAAGGAAGAAAACACAAGATATCACATATATAAACTATGAAAAACAAACCGCAGTTTAGAAACTCATAGCATCTGTTGTCGACTTCACGTGATTTTTTAAGAGGACTCAGTTTTCACGGCCGAATCAAACAACTTCCCCTTACTCAGAATTTAACTTTTTATGTTATTTCTAATGGTAATTTTTAAAGAAAACGTCTTAACTTACCAAAATCATATCTTTGTTCAATCACTTAGGCAAAGGCTCAATGCATTCTACAGCAACTTGCTACACTGTGTTCACGGCGGCCCAGAGAATCTTTAATCTTAGTATTTAAGGCTCTACAATATTAAGATAAGTAATTCCGAAAAAAAAATACAATTTGACTGAAAAACTAAGGACTGATTCAGGCGCCGTACTTTTCATCAGCCGTACTTAATTCAAACCGACCGGACCGACCCAAATTAACGAACTTAATCAGCCATCCCTAATACAGTTCCATAACTTGGAAGAACGGGTAAAAGGGGGAGGGGGGAGAAGTAACGAAGAAGTCAGAAAGACACCAGATGGTGGGGTACTGCATGTTAAACAATTAGATTCCCCGCTTTTCTCTAAGAACAGTAGTAGGACATTCCATAATCGTTACAATAAACGGAAAAATAATATAATCATTCAAGAGTAACAAACCTCTAAAGGATTTAACACACGAACTTCTTTCTTCTCCTGTCCACGCAAAATTGCTAAAATAAAACATGAAGCGTAACAGGAATTAGTGGGATGGGCACAAGTGACAGCGCCAGGAATAGGCGCAGAGTGGAATGGCTACGAATGTGAGGGAGTAGCGCATTGTGGAGTGGGTACGAGTGACAGGGAGTAACAGAGTACGGAATGGGTATGAGTATCAAGGAAGAAAATAGAGCGAGTATCAGCGAGAACTTGACCGAAAACTTCACTGACCTTTGTAGGGAACGCTTGGCGACGTTATTATCACAGATGCATCGTACTCCTGCAGACAGACGGGAAAACAGTAAAATTGAGATTGATAAACTGATTTTGCTCTTTTTTTATACGAGTACTAAATGTACAAAGCATGCAACTTGCACTTTGGAAATTCACCATTTTTGGCAGAAACAATGAAAAGAGGACTGAAACTGACTACACGAACTCCCAGAAAGCAACTGATTTTGAAAGGGCAACATGAATGCATTAGCTTGTACGATACCATTTTAACAGATCTAACACATGCTTTTATTGGCTAATCCAATGACACGAGGCAGTCAATTCTAACGTCTCCCTGCCAAAGCGGCGAGCAAGCATTTCAGTGTAGCCCGATGACGCACGTGATCAATGTATTGTTAACTATATCGCACATTTTCATTGGTTGATGGCAGATAGTGATGTGATATTTCCCGCCGCCAACGTTTTCGGCGGGAATTTAGAGGACGGCACGATGTCGTAGGCTGCCCCAGTTTTACCAAAAGTAACTTCACAGGTTTCCGAAAAAAAGACAGAAACAACAAGATCACGCAAAGTCAAAATTGATCAAGTTCGCCAGGAAGAGGATTTTGTCAATACGCTTCGAGCTCTTTGTCAAGGAAATTATGAAGAGAAGTAATCTGATTTTGAAGAACTTAATACAAAGAAGGTGCTGAGCGAGCAGTTGGTTGAACTATACCCCGACAACAGGAAGAAAAATCAGAAACCCTAGTTGATTCAAATACATAAACAGACCCGGAGGCAGGACCCAAAAGGGTCCGCATTTGGAGGTTTAATAAGACGATGAAGAAGCCCGAATAAGTTTTTCGTGAAAGTTGGTGCTACCGCAAATTGAAACGACTAAAAAGATAAAAAAGCCATAAGTATGTTTGTCCAATAAATTTGGCTTTTAAGAGTCCAAGTTTACGAAATTTCATTTGCATCCCCCCCCCTCCCCGACAAAATTCCTGCCTACTGGCCTGATAAACCTGTAAATGACAATCACTTAATGATTGTTCCCTTGGAAAACAGCAAGTCATTAAATGTATATTTTCCCATTTGCATGGTTGACTCCACACACCTGCTCCAGCCTCTGTTTGAAGACATCCATGTGCAGGAGCCCCAAGAAACCCAGTCTCCAGCCCTGACCTAGAGCCACACTGTCGAGCACATGCGCACTAACGTCAGCTTTGACTCACCGACAAAATAGGGGAAGGGAAGGGATGG
>JAOBYE010100006.1:4452-19883 GCA_025403585.1 Parazoanthus swiftii | reverse complement strand
TACATATTTAACGAAAAATATCGTAAAGGTTTTAGAGAATTGTTATGTTGTTCATGAGAGCAGTGATTAACTAAGTTGGCTAATTTTGATAATACCTAGTAGTGGTCAATATAGAATTCTTTCAACTTACGTTTAAAGACAGAAAAAATTTATGGTTTAAGAGAGGTATCAATTTAATTTTGTACCGAGAGGAGAGGCTGGGGGGAGCGGAAGTGTGATTTGTTTAGATCGGCCAACCTTCCACTGCAAGTTGTTTCGCGACGTGCAAACATCTGTCACCCTGGATCTACCGTGCATGTTTTGTTACCTCCGACTCCTCCCCCGTCCCTCCCCACAGACATGCACACGCACACGCACACGCACACGCACCCACTCCCTTCACGATGTCAAATAGTCAGTCTCTTTTAAACCTTAGACTGTGCAGCGTTTTTTTTGTTTTCAGCGTAGTGTAGTTATTACCACTACTGGTAGAAATAAAAACAGAACAACACGATTATAGGTATAGTTCCAATTTTAGACGCTGAAGCACCAAATATTTTCTAAATATACTTCAAAATCAATTTGCACATACTGTGGCAGTGCTGCTAAGAGCAATTTTTGTCTCAAAGTCATGGTATAACAGACAGCCTGAGCCAATTCAAGCGTCGAGGGAATCAATAAATGTGCGGTTTATATTACTGACTTGTACGCTGAGTCCATTTCATCTCGGGTTGTACAGTTTCGTCCATTCCTTCAAGTTTGAACAAATTTGGCCCCAGGAAAAATGACATGTCATACGTTTCTTTAGTTACAATGTTAGGCGTTATACATGTAAAACAAACTACAAATTGGAATTGTCGTCGCTTCACTGAGGTTTCAGACATCCGTCGGTTCGTACATTTATGTTGTTCAATTTCAATATTTATCTATTATCTAGCCTGTTTACTGAAGAAGGAGCTTCGCTCCGAAAACGTTTTAGTTTTAGTTATTGGTATAACTAGAGATACTAGCTCAAACAGAAAATGACGTATAAGATAATGCTCATTTTCAATTGAGTTATAAGCTTTTATTGCGGCATGGGTGTTGAAATGTATTATTAGTATATATTTTAAAATATCAATGTCAGATTTATCCAAGTACTGGGTAAACATTTTCTTTAGGGACCGGTTATTGTTCATCACCGGGGGGAGGGGGGGGGTCGGACGATATTTTGGAAGGGATCACTCTGTTTTAGGCAGAACAGAAAGGAAGACCAGTCACAAATGTGAGCCTTAAAGGGGAAATCACTCACCATACTGGAAGCGTTTTATATTTGAGAGCCAACTCCTGCAGTAATTGCAGTTGCGTTGTAGAATCACACATGGTTGTGCATTTTGACTCACCCCCTGAAGTTTAACAGTTGTTTCGTACAAATCATACAATCATACAAACATACAATTCTCACTTTAACACAACAGATTGAACTCATGTCTCAGTTTGAACTCATTCCACGAGAGGGGAAGGATAGGTTTTGGTTTTCATTTTATTTTTGTCGCACCCTGTGTTTTTTTCCCGCGACCCGCCCCTGGATGAACTCTTTTAAAACAGAGAAATCTTAATACTAAAAACTATGAGTAAACTGATTGGAGTCAGAGCAAGATCTAGATGAAAGATATAATATTTTTATAACTGTCCCAGTATTAAAAACAAATTCTCAATGCAGTATTATTGCGATAACTTCACCTCAATTTTTCTTGCTGCTTCGGTTGTAAAACAACTGATTTGAACCAAATCTTTCTTGTAGTCATGTTGAGTCAAGTGACATTTTTTAATTAGTTGATCATTAAAATACCTTTTCCCTGAAAATGAAAGAAATGACCCAGCTTGGAAATCGTAACTATACAATTTGTGAGAACTATTAACAACTTGCAATTAGGTCATTTGCCCCCCCCCCCCCAAATATATTTAGGGTGGTCCTGGTCATGCTCCCCCAGAACTGAAGATTTTTGAATTTTCGATCCCCAAATCTATGGAAATGCACCACAAATTCAGTTACAAAAAAGAAGTTATTATATTCCAACTGTACAAGACAATCTTTCTACCTAGGAACTCGGGTTTGAATGTGAATCAGTTGTTACCAGTAACTTCCCCAATGAATATATCGTTTTCAATCATTGGCTTCCTGACAGCAAGAATGTCAACGTTTATTCAGAGATGAGGGTCGGTTATCTCGGAATCTTAATATTATCTGTTTATAAATGCCAGAGAGGTCCTCCTATTACCACTAGCATCCCAGAGCTGTAGGTTCTCAAGTAGAATAGGGGAATGCTGTTGTGCACATAGCCCAGAGCGAGACTATTCAGCTTACTGGAGCGCATTGGTAATTGAGGCCAGAACTTTCACCGCCGAACTGAGAGCTAAAATTAATTTACATCAGCAATTTTCAACCGGGACAGTAAGTACTAGCTGCGGTATGGTGGCATTTTTATTACTTCTTGTAAAGGTAAAATTAAGAAAATATGATTGTTAGTTTTTAATTTTTGGCAAGGCAAGTGCCTCGGTTGGCCTCATACTTGCTACGGCCCTGCAGTAATCATTTTCATAAATCCTGTTTGCAGATATTGAAATCTTTTTTTAATCCATGTGATTTTATTTGTCCAAAGTTCGAGCATCAGTTGCTAATTTATGAAATTTTTGAAGTAATTTGGGATGAAAAAGAGTGTAATAATTAACCGAGATAACATTTTGTTTTATCTGTAAACTGATTAGTGATTTAGTGATTAGAGTTGTACAGGTGATTAAGTTGTTCAGTTGAAAACCATCCGATCTGTATGCTGATGTCATGTATACAATTTTTCATAGCCCCCCTCCTGGCTCACCAGATTTTTTCAGAACCCCTCCCCCCTTTGGGGGAGGGTCTAACAATTTCGAAGCCCACCTCATTATCTTCACCCCCTTGCAATATTAAATGAAATTTCCCTAAGCTCTTGTTCTTCAGATCAGTCAAGGTTATTAACAATAGAGTGGGGTTCATTTGTTTTAAAATAAGAGATCATAAGAACTTAAAACTAAAACTCTGAGAAATATCAGCTTTAGATTCGAATACGAGTACTCGAATCCAACGCTCAATAAGTTGGTCACCGGATGATCACGCGCAAAGGGTAATGGGAAGCCACGCGATCTTCCTTGAATTGCTGGTTTTTGAAGGGTATGGCGGCCATGTTGGAGCCCCTAACAAAAGAAACAAATTACAACTCCATTGTAAAGGGGCACCAAAATGGCGGCTCTGACGTCACATGAAAACCAAGAATTCCTCGAGGTCAACAGTGAACAGCGATCGCAAAAAATCGCTCTAAAACACCTCCAATCGCGCCCCAACTACACAAAAGAAAGAAACACAAGGTGAACTCAAGGTAGGTGAACTTTATTTCCAGTATTTTCGTTTTTGAACTTGGGCTGCCTGTGTTTCCACCGTGGTGTTGCTGTCACATGCCATATTTGGTCATTCACGCGAGCAAACAAGTCTTGGTCATCCAAAAGAGATCATGGAGTAACTTATGAGTTCCGAAGGGAAGAGAAATGCGATGGCTGGGACAGCTTTTTGACTTCTGCTTCAACAGAAAAGGTATTCTTTAGTCAATTCTCCACAGATAACGCGTTGCAACGATACAATAAGAGATCTCGAGTAATCCAAACTGTGAGAAATCGCAGACTTGCTCGGTCGGCTTCCAGGTTCTGTTGATCTCACTCAACTTATCTCGCCGTCTCCCAATCATTTCCTTCTGTTGCTGACCTCAATTCATTACTGCCATTCTAGTAATAACTAATATGTAGTCAAGGGTAGTGGACACCAAACGAAATACAAAGTAATAAGTTTTGTTTCTTGTCACTAGTCAGTCCACGAGGCGGCCATTTTGTTGTGGAGTGGAGGACCTGCTGTAGACGTATAGTGTTACGATGACATGTATATGAAGCATTTTACGTGTCTTAACTCCTTTGGCTGCCCGGGAAAGAAGGAGAGAGCTCAAGAACCGTTTCTGCGGAAACATCTATATGCAGAGTCGTTGGATTTCTCAGGTACGAAAATATTTAAGGGTCCAAGTTTCGCCTTACAGTAGGAAACTCGAGCAACCTCGCCTGAATTTACAGGAGACGGGGTGGTATGAACGTGTGAACTCGTTTTTGAGTAGTAGTGGGCTGAATGAGTTTCACTTTGATATTCCTTTTTCTTAAAGTTTTCATATGAAATGTAGAGGGAGTGGCCTTGTTTGGTCCATATTAAAAGAACTAGAAATCGTTTTAATGCTTGGAGGTTGGAAGTGGATTTCCTAATATTATCGTGGTGTTTTCTTCAGATACAAGTCATGTAGAAAAACTTATGTTATCCCAAATTCTTGCCTTGGTCCACAACCAAAGTGAGGGGGTTTTCTGACATTTTTGTGAACAACCAAAATAGTATATTTTTTTAAAGTAAGTTTATTAAAATGTAGTTTTGTATAGCAGTGAGAAGATTGAATTGTGAATGATTTATGCACTAGTCAATGTAAACCCCCCCCCCACCCCAGGGCAATGTGGGGCATTAGCACTCACTACTAAAAAAAGAGAGAAAATGCCCCACCTATAGGGGCAAGATGTATTGTCAAACCCCCACCAAAGCCCTCACATTTATCTTAAAGCAACACATGAAGCGAAAATATACTTTTCAAATATTAATATAAACATTTGATTCAGACTCACACTTGCTCCGCAATAGGTTTTTTTTATTAAATAGCAATCACATTTGCAATGCCAACAGATCAGTTAAAGTGCATTGTAGTCATATTTTAACATTAAAGTCCATTTGAGAGTCTGTGACTCAATACTAAGAACTCCAATGCAATCCCCAGACTGAAAATAAAATTGGAAGTAAACAACTGATTGTGAACCAACCAAAACTTTTATTGTACAGAATCAAGCAACAACAAAAGCCATCTGCGAAGAGTACTTGAACAAAAGCTAAACTAACATAACAAAGTCAAGTCATGCATATTTAATAGTTTCTGAAATAGAAGAAAATCTGAGCTGTTAATGAAACAAAGGATGAGCGACTAGCCTTGTTCACCATGTGCAAATATACTCAGTCTCAGTCCTCCTCCTCCAAACATTACTAAAAAGTGCTAAGTCCCCACCCCCAGGGGCTTGTTCCAGACAGAAATCTCACCAATGCCCAAGATATGCCCCACATTACCCTGGGGTAAGGGGGGTGGGGGGGGGGTGGGTTGGTGGGGGTTTACAGTGAATAGTGCATTAGATAAACACCATGTAATGCTAATGTTTATTGTGCAAAATTGAAAGATTTTTATACAAAAAACTATGTACACAAAACTACTTGAAAATATGTTTTTGAAGCCATTACCAGTAGTGTGGGTTTTGGGTACTGAAAAAATTGCAGTTTCTTTAGATTGTACAGTATGGGGAGATGTGCTTAGATGGAAGAAAGCTAGTAATGAAAAATATCAGTGTTAGGCTAACCCAAAAATAATTTGATGACATTCATAGAGTGCACCAAGTATTGTATTTATCTTCTGTTTACATTCTAGTTTAAAAACTAACCTATCTTCTTCACTGTGTGAATTGTACTGATCACAATTTTTCAGCCAAGCTAGTCACTTAAGTATTTCTCTAGACGATCATCCGTGAACAGGATAAATAAACATTTTTACCTTGTCTTACATTATAGATTGGGCCATATTACCAGAAACTAAAAAATCCTCCATTGAAAGTTTTATTGTGCTTTTACAGTGGAACCCTGCTGTGTGACTTCCCTGTTTAAAACACCATCTCAGTATTACGACAATTTATTATTCATTTTTGTTTTAAAAATGCTTTAGTTTCTTACTGAGCATTTAGATCACCAGCTGTGAATGTTAGGGCTTTCCTTGTAAGATAGTTTTGTATTTTGTGTGATGCTGTTTTAAAACTATAATATTTACAGCAAATGTATGACCTGATTAGATGTCGATGGCCCATACAGAACAGTATCTGCAGCATTTATATCGCTATGATTTTGGCATAAGCAGACATGTATACATGTAGTTGCCATAATTCCGGTTTCAGTGCCTTTGTCTACACGAATTATGGAGGCAATCTGTCTTGCTTCTTGTAGGTACTCCAAGTACCATTTATAAGCCAATTTGCGTGGGGGAAGAATTGGAAATCCATATGTTTAACCAAAGGATTTTTCGGCTGGCTGTGTCGATAGCACCATAAACTGCAAATGGGAACGTGCTGTTTTGATAGCCCATGAGTTTATCATGGCCATCCATTGAATGCACCCAGTTCATTCCCATTCAACAGAGTGCCAAGGCTGTACATCATGGTATGCTCCAAATTGCGTGGGGCATTTAGACTGTGTTCTTGCCTTATATTTTAGTATATTGCACAGTAGCCAACAAGCTTCCAGGGCCTCCAACTCCTTTGAAACAGCAGTTCTTGCCTCTTTCACAGTCATTGCTCGATCTATTCTCTTGATGTTAAAAAACTGAAGCCTTTGTTCAAGTGATCTGCCAGTCCATGCAGTCTAAGTCACACTCCATGAAACTTAATATTTCTGTGTTTTGAAGACCTCAATTTACATAACTCTGTAAATGCTCTATTAGCTTCTGGTCTTCCTGCCAAGCAAGGTTTCTTGTTCTGCCAGTAGCTATGTTGACAAAAAAGGAACACTCACCCTCCCTCTCTAAGCAGTTTTGCTTTATGAGTCGAAAAGCTTTGTGGTCTTTGGTGGCTCTGGGCCAAGGTGGACTTGCCATTTTAATTTGATTTGTGAATGTTTGATTCTTAAACAAATGTTTTCATTTGTCTTTAAAAAATTAAACAAATATTGTCAAACAGATCTTAAAAAGCTACTAGCAATAGTGCTTCTTGGCTATCATGAACTTTGCAGTTTTTTTAAAAAATTGGTTTGGGATTGGTTTTATTTTAATTCTGATTTGAATTTGAATATGTATTTAAAAATTAAAGTAAAATTAAATAAAATGTTCTTAATTTAATTAATTTTAAATTTTAAAAATAGATGATGAAAAAATTACATAGATTTCCATAAATTACTATTGTGGATCTGGGCCGCCATACACCTGCAATTTCAGTCAATTTCAGCCACTGAGTGTCAAAAAAATAGCAATGTTTTGATCATTCTCAGGAATTGATGAAACATGCTTGTGATTTTTCAAAAAAGTGTGCCAAAATGAAATATCAGGGGAAGGGGTGCTTTAAACTGAGTTAAACTGAGCTACTTCAAGAGTCAACTGAACCAATCCTATTACCCTCAACCGCTATGGCTGTTAAGAGAATTGCCTTCATTTGCAAGTGCATTTACATAATGCCACTGAGTTGGTCATGTAGCAAACAAACTAGTTTAAGAAGTTTTACAGGATAGGTTGGTATCTACTTTGAATGAATATAGTGAAACATCAGCCACTACAGTATCGCTCATGGGAACATTACTACTCAAGTGAGTGACGCATCACATCACAGTCACTCGTTTGAATATACATGAATATTTGCCATTTGCAATAGACCAACTTCAATATATTAAAATTCAGCCTGAAACAAAAGACATCAACACAAGGCTCTGGGGAATAAAATACAGAGTTTACATGGGTTACTCCCCAGAGCCTTGTGTTGATGTCTTTTGTTTCAGGCCGAATTTCAATATATCGAATTTGGTGTATTAGTTATGCAAGTATGCAAAGGAGTGATTCATGTGTAGGTTGGGCATGCAGAACCAATTGTTTTGACTTTGTACAATGTATATCCTTAATAACAAGGGAAAGACAATGAATAAACTTGGACCTTGACCTAGAAGCTTGTTTTCAGTTCACAAAACTTGGCAATCATGATTCAATCTTTTTATTAATTGGTTTCTTGAAAAGTGCCAACATCATTTCATATTTAGTATTTTTAGAAGATACTAAATATTAGAGTTTGAGCAAGCCTTAAAGTTGGGTGAAAGAGATATGCAAAATCACAATTGAAACATGGCCAGTCGTTATTTCATTTGCTCCTTTGGCAAGGCAAATCCAAGTTTCTTGAAATGATGTAGAATTTCAGTATACTTTCAACAATTTGAAAAGTATAATTGAATTGTACTTTAAGTATACTTAAAGTACAGTGTATACTTACAAAAGTATACTTTAAGCACACAACTTTTGGCCACCTTAAAAGTATACTTGAAGTATACTTTGAAGGGAGTATACTTTAAGTATACTAAAAGTATACTAGATGCATACATATGTAATAATTACTTTAAGCACAGGCTTAATAAGGTAATGGTAACATCTTTATTGTTTTCAAGGTATAAACATGACTTAATTGTAAGCAAAAGGCAATTCTACCTAACAGATTTCTTATAAATGTATCCTACTCTGATAAAACAAGTCAATTCAAAGTCAAAAATGTTAAAATATAAGAATCTTTGTTGAAATTATATATAATAATTATGTAGAATCTGTATCTGTGTAATAAATTATAAGTAAGTTTAAGCAATTGATTAAAAAATGATTTATCATAAATTCCACTCTGGCAAAACAAGTTAATTCGAAGTTAAATAATTTTAAAAATATAAAAATATTTGTTGAAATTACACTGTATATATAATATGTAGAATTTGGAAGCCAAAAAATTTAAAAGTATTTTTTCAAATTACAAATAACATGTAGAATCTGTATCTGCATGTGTATTTAAACTATATACAGTGTATGCACTGCAGCAACAATATATTAATGCAATATAGCTAGAAAAGATTCACTCAATCAGAACAGTAACCCTAACCGTGTCTGGAATCTGCATAGACCAAAACGTAGTTATACAAACACTTTAGGGGAAGGGGAGCTAGGGTGGTCAAATGGATGGCATTATCAGTTGTGACATCATAACTAACTATCAATTTGGATCATCCTCTTTTTTATCTTGGCTTCTAGACAGGTAATCTTGTTTCTCAATGCCATCTTCACCCCACTATCTGTTGGCAGGTTAGGGAACTTTTTTCTTGTGAAACCTATAAAGAAACAAGAATGGGGAATGAGAACTTAATCAAAATAAGAACTTTAGCTAACTATGATCCTTTAGCTAGTGACTATAATTGTTTCACGCTGGGGATTTTTGGAGCAATTTTTGGCCATTTCGTTCCCGCAATTTATCGGTCAGCGGTTGCGCTAGCAGGCTTTGATTCTAGCTAAGCAATCAAAATGGCAGACACACATGCAACAGCTACATTCGAGAAAACAGTTTTTAACGCCCTTGCCAAAACCAAATCAGAACTTGTTCAGAATGGAATGGATTATTTCTCTACTCGGTAGGCGATAGAGGAATTAAAACGATTAACTGTACTGGTTTCAAACAAGCATTTTGGAAATCTCCGGTACAGGTACAAGAGTGTTGTGGTGGAGGCATTTCCAATGCTTACAAGGATTGCTTCGCGATGGTACAAGATTTTTTTGCGGAGAATGAGAGCAAAATGTGCAGTGAATCACCCATGGAGAGTAATTTATGAAGAAACGTTAAGCATAGATCTGTTTGATGTGTTGCAGAAAATTGTTTCCCGAACTGACCACGGTGTTGTTTTGGATAAAACAAGGAAACACTGTGTCATGGCCTTCACGAACCCAACAAGGGTTCGACGTCTTTTCTTTGAATTAACGGACAACGGTATCGAGAGGGGAACTTTCCTGAAGAAAGTGGCAAGTGGTGAAAGAAGGGTGGAGGCAATCATCACGAAGGAAAAACAATTTGGTATTTGTTACAATTATCAAACTGAGGAAATCAAGTTTGACTTTTTTTATGGCCTTTGGAACAAGTACGATTGGCCACAGCATGTGTAGGAAACATTTCCTTCACGACATCTTGTTTAAACTTGCAACCTTCCTGATTTTGTACGCCTAATTACAATGTCTGCTCTGAGGATCTAAACACATCAACTGACAAGCAAAATCAAATGCTCTTAAGCACAACTGACTTTATTAAGTTCATTTGTACAAAACTGTGTACAATCGAGACAATGTGCTGCAACTGCAAACACCATTTTTTTATATATTAACATTATAGGTATTTGGGGAATATCCTTTTGATAAAATCTGTAACATCTGTAAAATCTCTTCTCTGTATCAAAATAAAATAAGTGGATTGGTTTCGACAAAGTGAAAATTGATTATTGACTCTCCAAACTCTGGTATATGAAATTTAAAATTCTCCCAGCTGCTTAATAAAAAATATATAAAAACAAGTAATGATAATTTAACAACTCCTCATTTTGCACTGTTGGGAGTGAAAGTATTAAAATAACAAATCTAAATTACTAACTAAAGTTAATTTAATTGTGGACCGTCTGACCTTTCTGGGCTTAAGAATACTGTAGAAAAACTATATGCCACTGGCTAATTTGCCTCGTATCTTATATAGTATTTTTTTTTCATGTCTACAGTGACAGCTGAGTAAAGTAAACACAAATTTATTATATAATGCAAAACTCCTATTGTGAGTAAATTACATGTTTCGTTTTTTCCAATTTCCCCACAAAGGTCAGACAGTAAACATACAACCATTTACCTATTAAATAATTCACAAAAATCCTTGCTTCTGAAATGCATAATGCACCTTGCTGTAAGGTGCCTGTGCTAATGTAGTATTAAAGTGGCAATGAGTTTTCAAACTTTTCACTAGCTAGACATTTCTATGTGGTTGCTTGTCTGGCAGCATTTGCTAAATTCCTAGCTTCAGAAGTTAGTTTGCCTTGCCTGACACAGTCTTCAATTATCTGGTGATATGCATCACTGCAAAATGTACACTTTACATCTGCTAACTGCTTAGGCTGTCCACAATGACAGAACCCAGGGGTAAAACACCTTGCAGGAATATACTTGTTTGAAGTGGGTTTATATGTGGCATTGTCACATCCATTTTCCCTCAGCCAGATAAGGGAGATATACTCGTGTCTGAATATCTGTGCCCATCGATTATTGTGCTGTATATTGTGTGCAAACCTGGCTACAGACTGGTGTTTTGCCTCTCTACCTTCCATGGAGTTCACCCCAAGCCCCATGCCCAGCTGTTGCTTCACCTGTTTTGTGTGGACTGGTACCACACAACCAATTGTCCAGGTTGTTGGTGTAACCGATGCAAATAGAGCACATGCTCTAAAGTAGAAACAAGAAACATCCTTGAGTTTATCTACTTCTTCGGTAGCAACTTTAATTCTACAGAATAATGAAACAGCATCTCTGAGCTTAAGAGCAATTACAGCAAAAACATGCAAAGTAAATTTATGAAATGGTTGATCATCTTGCAGCTCAAGTGAGGTAATCAGAGACATAAATTTGTCGCACATGAAAAGCGACTCCTTACCAGTAAACCTGTACTCAAAATCTTTGTTCTTCGCACGTCCATCAGAAAACCATTTCCTGACTTTTTTGGCAAGTCTTGTGCTCTTAATGGTAAACCTAAGTGCCTCATAGTACCTGCCAAAACAACTTGAAACAGGGGTATCATTCACTGTTTCACAACCACTTACATCAGAACGAGCAATAGCATATTTAAGAATCATGGCATGCCAGTGCTGCCAGGCATTATTCTTAAGATGTAAAGGTTCAGCCTTAACTTGATCAATGAACTTACCAAGCAAAGGGCGAAACTCTTGCCTTGATTTCTGTTGTGCAATAAAGGTAGTTCTTTTATTTCTAACTGTTGCTGGTTTGAGGTTTAAGCCTAATAATTCTTGTTTCTTTTTCTCCACAGCAGTGACAACGGCAATTCTTTTTTCATATTTCCATGGTTTAAATTTATTATGTGTCGCAGGACCAAATGTTGATGATACTTCGTCAATTTCATCTTTCTTGATGTCTGCAAATGGCGAAAAGTACTTGGCAGAAATTGACAATTCCCCACCCAAGAATGCTAAATACTTCATATCATTAGGAAACATGTCAAAAGTGAATGATACATTGTATACCTTGTCATCAACAAGTAAAGAGAATGTTTGCTTCTCAATATTTGACATTTCTTTGGCTAACTGCAAAACATACTTTCTTACAGGTTTGCAATCTTCAGAGCAATTTGTACCAAAAAGCAAAAAATTTTCCTCGTGACTTGAAACTCTGAAACCACAGTTGACAAAACTTACAAGCCACGAGAGTGCTGTGTCATCCTTGCCAAAAGGGGCTCCATCGCCACCTATGGCAACTTTAAATGACCCCTCCTCCTTTCCAAACCAGTCAAGCTTATCTGTTCTGTACTGATTAACCCTTAAGTAAAATTCAGCTAGCCTTAGTAGTAGTTCAGTAAGATCTCTATACTTTCCATCCACTTTGTCTGATTCATCAAGATCACTGCAAAGTGTTTCTCTAACATCATAAAGCTTTCCAATGTTAATTGCATTTATATTGGTCAGAAGCTGTTTGTAAGGAACTAGTTTTGGAATCTGGCAATTTTTTGAAAACTCAATATGTGTTTTGCCAGTGTTGGTTTCATTGCTACACATACTTAAAGAAGATCGTATGCTGTTGTACTTGGCTTTACTTACAATACCATTCTTGTATAACACATTCACACTGCGTACAAAATTAGGATGAGAGATCTCAAATTGTTCTACCTGCTTCTTTATAATCTTAGGAATTACATTTACATTAATTACTGGAGATTTTAAGAACATGTCAGTTAGTTGTCTTGCAGAAGCACTTGTGGTAAGTGTTGCAAACAAACCACAGTAGGCTGGGTCCATGTTTGTAGGGGTGGCTCCATGGATCTCCATTGCGGCTTTTTTTGTCTGTTGCTTTTTCCTCCTGGCAGATCTGGCAGGCCCACTAATATCTCCTTTGCATGTTAAGCTTGATGGTGACTGAAGTCTTTTAGCAATCAGAGATGGGTTGAAAAGCATGCCATCTGCATTTAAACTGTTTGTGTTCTCCTTTTCCTATAAATTAACAGATTAGTTATTATACTCAAAAACTAAGTAAAGATAACTCTTGAAAAGAAATAATTTTGAGGTGACTGTGAAAGAAAGTTATATCTAATCATGATTATAATATTTTTTGCAAAAACAGTACAAGTTAATTTAAGTTACACAACCCCAGAAATAAAAAAAAACACTATTACTTACTCCTTCTGGCAGCCTTAAGAGTCGCACCTTTTCATCTGTGGTACCAACCTACACAATATAACACAAACAACCATAAATATGTTGCCCTTAAAATAATAATAAAAATAAAAATTAATGATAATAATAATAAAAAATAATATTAATAAAAATAACAGTAGCTGTTCATTTTGCTTAGTCCTTTTCAGAAAAAGTACTGAACAAGCTAAGAAGGAAACAAAGCGAAACATGCTGGAGAATATTAAACCAAAAACAGAAATCAAAGTCCAAAGACAGAGTGTATTTAAAACCTAATTTATAGGTTATGTATTGTTTACCATTTACTTTATTTTCTAACCATTCAAGCATTTAACTTACACTACCATTTAGTATCAACAAGAAATTAGCAGGCATACCAGAAAAAAAAGGTTGATGTTGACAGTTTAAATTCTCCTATCTTGTTTTAAGGCAGTACTTAGGCTGGTTAGAAGAATTCAACAACGACAATTGTTGTGTTTGGGATCGAAGAAGTAAAATAAAATGATGTGAGGGGCAGCTTACCCGGTTTTGAAGACGTTTTAACTGTCCTTGCTTCTTCTTTAGCTGGGCCGTCAAAGCGTTTGCTTCAATTTTCTTTTTCAAAAGTTCAGCTCTTGCCTCCTCCTCAGCAGCTCTATATTTGCCTACGGGAAACCGTGTATAACTAGCACGGGAACGAGGTGGCATCTCAGTGCAGTGAGTTTTACCTCAACTTCCTCAATCTTTAGGAATCTCCATTTCGCCAGAGTACTTGATAGTCATTGCCAAATGTGCTTATATTCTTTCTCCTTTCAATGATAACACCAGTGTTTCCTTGCACTATCATCCCAAATGACAGTAACAAATCCTGGAGGACGAATGGCCAAAGTGAGGTTTGTTCAAATTCAATTTATAACGAAACAAGGGAAGGTATCCAAAATTCGAAAAGAACATATTCTTACCCTGTTTTTGTTGCTTACAGAATGATGCAAATACTGAACTGAACTCGTCGAACTTCGAAGCCTATTGAAGCAAAACGCAACCAGTTTTCGCTCCTGTTAGGATGGACGCCATTACTGCCTTTTTGGTCCACTCTGGACACGTTTGTTTTTATTAAAAGAACATACAAGTTTGGTATCAAAACAAAGGTTACGAAACAAAGAAAATGAATAATCAGGTTTCCCGCCAGTTTGAGTTACCCAGAAAGCACAAAGAGCGTTTTATTGTACCAGTGTCCAGTCCTCCCAATTACGGTTCACGGCCAAGTTGCGACTGCAATATATTTGACAACAAAACCTTGACCGGAAATTGGCCGAAAAATTCCCAGCGTGTTTTAGACAGCCACCTTTAAAAAGTAATTTAAGTTGTTGTATTGTCACCATGCACTTCTTGTATGTTGTTGATCTCATACCACTTTCAGTATTAGAAAGCAAGGAATTTTTTTGGATGAAAATGGTGATCAGAAACTGCTTATAGTTTACCCAAACCAATAAATGCTAAAAAAGAGAAAAGGTTTTTAACAAGCACCACTGAAAACTAAAATAGACTTATTACAGTTTCCATTGCTATCTTAATTAAAGTATCTACACTGTATATACTTTTCTAAATGAGTTTCATAAACCCAAAAAGTTGCCAATTTGTTTTAAAGGTAAGGCACAAATTATTATTTGAGTGTTTGCCCTTCTTAGAAGAAAATTAATAACTTTAATTATGACCAGCCAAGTTCATTTTAGCTCAGTCACATATTGTTTCTGACTGGTCAAACTTATAAGATAAATAACTCTTTAAACAGGGGCCCGTGAACCAAAAAAGGTGTTGCTTAGAGCTTTTAACAATTTAAAGCACTCGTTGAAAATTAACTCATAAAAGTGAATTTTGTGACCAGAAGTGAATGAACCCCTGTGTCTGGTTCAGTGCCTGTATTGTAAAAATCGGTTCTTGTTGCATTTCACTTAGGATTTCAGATCAAAGTTCCACATTAATAATGATAACAATTAAAACAACTGAAGAGCATGGGAATTTTAATATACAATTTATTTCAATGTCAAAATGATTGAATGAGACTGGACAACACCGGCAAGACGAAAGTTTGACCGATCAACTCAACAATCAGTTCGGACATTGTCCAGTGACTGGCCATTATTTTGAGCCTTGTTAAGATATCTATATTCATTATTGGCAGCTATAGAATTTTATACCATAACGATCAACGATCAGGACTGTATTTTCCACAATCTTTATTCTGTGTAGGATGCTTCCTTTTTTCGCAAACGACAACCTAGAGCCTACGCTCACGTCTTCGTACAACAGAAATAAATGCTAACTCATACACCTTATTCCAAAATGGTGG
>JAOBYE010100005.1:0-32135 GCA_025403585.1 Parazoanthus swiftii | reverse complement strand
TACACAACCAAGTTTACTACCTGTAGCAATCTCACACCATCATACCAACTTCATTACCTGTAGTACCAACAGTTACACAACCAAGTTTACTACCTGTAGCAATCTCACACCATCATACCAACTTCATTACCTGTAGTATCACGCAGCACTGAATGAAGTCATCAAACAAAATGGAACCTCTGTCACTTCTGTCAAATTTCTTCATTAGCATGTTGTATATCCTATCTGGTAGTCGATAACCTACAGAAGATTATTTAAACAATTATTACAGTTCAATTTTTATCTGTTCATCAAACTCTCAGTTGAATAGCCTCCTAAAATTACTTCCAGTAATCAACAGAAAAACACGCACACTTTGATTCATGGTGATTTACACTATAGACTGATCCAATTAAACAAAACAGCTTACGGTTCCAACTAAAAACAAAGTTATAAGTATTGTACACATATTTGTGTATCAGTGTACTTTGCAAGGATATTAAAAGTTTATGACCACTTACTGTACTATAAACACCAGCACCAGCAAAAATCTTTTAGATAGTGCTTCATGGAGAACTTAAATTGTAAAGCTTAGAAGCCACCTAGCTACTTCTGAAGTAGCTTGAGTTTCACCTCTTACATGTACTTCAAAATGAAATCAAGATCCTGGGAGTAGCTCCACAGGGTGATCAGATACCTACCGAAACTAGTAAGAGCTGCAGCAGGCCATTTTCAGGTGTGACATGAAAAGCAGAAAAAATACAGTCACTCAAATATTGCATAGATAGAAAATAAAGTCACAAGAGAGCGAATGTCAAACTTGTCAAAGGTACATAGTCTTGCAGGCACAAACAGAAGCTCTCTTGTGTTTTCTTATTGTGTTGGTTGAAAATCAGACAACTGCTAACTAGTATGTCTGTGTAGACTACAAAACAAAGCATTTAGCCAACTAATGATAAACTGGAACACACATCAATTAATTCACTGTGATCAGTGAGGTCACAGTATATCATGGTATCTTTCAAAGCACTTTTTAATGGGCTTTCGGAGGGAATTTTGCATTTCAAAATTGTTTGGGGTTATAACCAGACAGAGTTTTGCATCTCAAAACCTTTAACTTAAAGTTGACAGTAGACATTCGTTAAAACATATAATTATAATGGTTTTTTAATTGTCTTCAAAGACTGTGAACTACTGGTACTGTAATATTCTAGTTAACCACATTTGAATGAAACAACAGCTACATTGCATCTTTGTCCATTTCAAGACTAAAATAAGCCCCCTTCAATTATAAGCCAATTAGTCTATATTCAGGGTGTGAGCATATTATCAGAAGGAATTTTGCATCTCAGATTGTGGGGGCTTATATTTTGGAGGACTAATTATATCTGGAGGGGCTTATAAATATTCAGACTGCCTTAAATTTTCTATAGTTAAGAAAACATACTGACAAAATTTTTTCTGTATTCATAACAAGTGTTCTTCTTTCAATTAATTTCTACCTGGTCCACTTTTTTCTGGTTTACTATAAAAAATGTACCTAAATTAATAGTACAGTCATGTAGCACACATTGGCTGAATATATACTAAAGATGAATTATCCTTCTGAGAGGGATTATTTGTCTAGGTATAAATCTGGTGTTCAGACAAATTATGGGACGACCTCCAAAATTTGCCTTTGCTTGATTTGTCTGTCAGCACGAGTTCGAACAATTTTTCCAGACAGATAACTTCTCTCTAAATTTATATCTTAACAGAAAACAAATACAGGTTTACTGGCAGTTTTGGCTTGAGAGAGTCTGGTATTTAGCCTCCCAATCCTTTTGCTAAGATCTAGACAAATTTTCCTCCAAATTCCTCTCTCGAATTTATAAAAAGTAGAGTTACTCATCAGACAGATAATTCATCTAGACGGATAACTTGTCTTTAGTACAAACTAGGCTATTTATGTTACTTTTTAAAAGGGCAGAATTAGGGAGGGTAGATTGAGTGGTTCAGAAAAGTATAAATGCTCTACAAGAAAGAATGAATCAAGGCAAAAATATATCATATATATAATGCTGTATTTATGGGTTTTGATCACATGTACATTGTATGTTATGTTTTTTCCCCCATAATGTTTGATTAAGACTGACGTTTTGAGCATTAGCCCTTTGCCAGAGCAAACTAAGGGATTGTGGGGAAATCAAGTAGTTGGGTAATATTTTATGCAGATCAAAAATTTGGTTGGAATTTATAGCATTTAATTGGTCAAGAGATGTCTGAAATTAAGTGAATGAAAGCCGTTCATTGATTCCGTGGGGAGCTACAGTCCAGAGTTTGAAAATAAGTCTTTGTTCTGTCCTTTTGTGAGTATTAGCCAACTGTTTTCCAACTGTTAGCCAACTGATTTTTACTAAGTGTATGTTGGTTCTGAAACAACTGCAACTGGCTTCTTTTATGCAATATTTAGTTCTTTACTCTAGCTATTGTGGTCATCCTTCATCTACATGTCTTTTGATTGAACTCTCACTACTTGTACAATTATGTAATGGGAATACTGCTAGGTCACCTACATGTGTAGTACGTATGGTATAATTATTCATACCCTACCCTATTAGGGTATATCCAGTTTATTATCATTATTTTGTATCAGTGCATACCAGTCTTTAGTTCATTCTTATCAATTGATCCAGAATTGTCTGTGTCATAGCTTCTGAAGGTTTTCTGCCAATCAGTAACATACTGCCACAGGGCTGCAAATTCGTTGAAGTCAATAACTCCATTTTGATTCTTGTCGAAAATCCCTGTGTAATTAGGTAAGAATACACAATGTGTAAATTTTAAGAAACCTTGTGTACCAAGGAACCATTTCCTCTATTATCTTGAGAAAACAAAAGAAAGAAACAATTAGTGCAGCAAAGATTTAAATGTAAGAAATATAATTATAATGTCAAGTTTTCCGATTTGTGATTAGCACAATGCCAGCTGGAAGATACCTGACCTATCTTTTGTTGTGGCAGTTCCTTATAGTGTCTTCGAAACCATATTCATTTTAAAAAAGGCTGATCAACAAATCTCTGATCATACTGTACCACATGCTTTCTTTTAAGTTACATGTATGACTCCATGGTATGTAAAAAGAGCCAAGAACAGTGCCGTCCAGTTGCTGTTCCACTAACACTTAAGGATCAGAGGTGGTAAAATCCTTCACACAGGGATCACGTTAACGCAAAATTGTGCATTTTTATGCAAAGTGTTTCCCAAAAAATGCATTTTGTAATTTGGAATGCATCCCTTGCACACAAACATCAAGTCAGCTCAAAGCTCTATCTTTATAATGGGACACCTTAACAAACCTTTGGGACCCCAAACAAGCAGGATCAAGGAGTCCCAGGACTCGCATCAAAACTTTCTAGCGCAAATCCCTGCTCACACTCAGACAATTTTGAAATGTTGGTCATCTAAACTGGCATTTTTTACATTTTTTGAGAGCATACAATCATGTAACTATGCAAGTCTGCTTGCTGGATGGAGGATGATGAATTGATGATGAAGTGAAGTCTTAAACAGTCCAGACTCTCCCTCCTTACATTCTTAATAAAAAACATGTCCAATTACTGGTTAAAATATTTCACTTGTTTCATTCTGTCACTAGCTATTAAAGTACAGTTTGTACATAGAAAAGTATCAATAATTTTAACTAGTGATTTTCACCTCAGTTTCTTAATAACTATTTATAAATAATCTTTTTAAATTGTGAAAATTTACTAAAACTATAAAATAATAAAGGAAACTGGAATTTTGTATCAAATTAAATTTCAAAGAGACTGTCTGCCAGAGTACTTACAGTTTTACCAGTAAGATTTCAAAGCCTTTCAGTATACATAATGTCACCATCTTGCAAAAAATTACACTGTCTATTTGTTATTGTAATTAGTACTATGTAAATTATCAATGTGTTCTGTAAGGCTGTATCTAAATTGTTGCAGATTGTTACTAACTAAAGCTAACTCTTTGCTGTTGCATATTCAATTCATGATCAACTTTGTCATTAGAAAACTCACCAATCATTAACCTTACTGTTTCTGGATTAAATGGAGTCCAAGACCCTGAAACAGAGAAACAATTAAAAGCTAGATAACATATATACATGCTTATCAGAGCCAGGCCAGCAAAAATGACAACATAAAGTTGTGTTGCAGTTGGGGAGTAACTCGCCAGACATCACACAATTTACATGTACCTGTATGTATACAAAAATGGCAGTTTAAAATAAATATACTAGTAGAAATAAATATTTAAAAATAATTACAATAAATATAATAAAAATAAATAGTAATTAATAATGTATAAAATAATATATTTAAAATATTTTGAGACACCAACTATTGGTACTCTAATAAAATATGATAAATAAAGTCAGTCTGTACTTCATCAACAGTAGATTTGATTGCAATTTTCAATTATCATCCATGAAGTTACTCAATTTGTATAAAACCTTGCCTTGGTTTATTTTTCTTCACTCCCATGAGACTGCAGAGAGCACAGCTCCAATTTCATGATCATGAATCACAGAAAAGCTGTGACATTTGCCATCTGTCTAAAGTATCTGTTTACAAACATTTACAACTTGTACAGCTGTACATGTATCTTACCATTTGACAATGCTTGCTGCAGTTCATCTGAACAAATAGTGCCATTTCTATCTCTGTCAATCCTATGAGTAATTTCAAACAAGAAATTTAGACCAATAGCACAATTAATTAAAATGGTATAAATGAGGAGGAATGGTTATAATTAGGGACGGACCATTAGATATTTAAGGGGGGGGGGGCACAGGTGCTACAAGCGACAAAAAAAACCCTGCAGATAAATTCTGATAAAAAAAATGCCCAGATTTATAAAAAATATCCGGCAAAACTTTTGGCTCAAAAAAAAATTGCCTAACACCCCCCCTCCCAATATCTAATGGTCCATCCCTTAGTAAACCAAGTAAACTGAACAAGACAGTACAAAATGTATGGTGAGTGCAACAGTTAATGAGGAGAAGAGAAGATTGTGAAGCAAAACCTTACTTTCCTTCAAGTATATTTTTCCGGGGGGAGGGGGAGGGGTATTGATAAGCAAGAAGACGTTGCAAGCATTAATTTTGCAAGCTGCCAAGTAGTAATTGCATTTTCATTCACCTTTTCATGATAAGAACTTGCAGCTTATCCATTCAAACAGTAGTTACAGATTAAATCTTGTGTCCTAAAGGGAGGAAGGTGAATTATTTGCAGTTTGATGGATGAGGCCCCCAAAAGGGGATGGATTTACAGACTTCATTGATAAATCCAATGAATTCAATTTGATTTTGCAAAGTCAGCAGACCACAGGTCTATCAGTTTCAATTCTACCATGGATTTTGGTTTCTGAGTCGCTGCTTTGATGTTTATATATAATACTTGTGTGGATTCTAAACCTTGTTTGGATTGGATTCTTTTAACAGTCTTCCCTGATTGCAGCCTTTTTTGTTGGCTTTTTGTCTACAGCAGACCACAAACCTCACACCTCCAGGGAGGTCTAATCTAGATCTTGTGCATGATATATCTCTCATGATATATATTTTTGTCGGATCTGAATTTCAGTACAAATAACCACAGATCAACAGATTGGGTAAAGAAAATGACATAAATTGGCAGATTTGCAAACTTTAATTATCCCCCCTTCCTTGATGTAATTTCACAAATAGACACTGAACATTGCCTTTGCAGTTGCACACAAAACTGGTTTCTCCTGTTCAGTCATGCATTGAGATCATCATGCACCATACAGATCTAGCTATAGTTCATGGCTTTGCACTTTGCAACTTGTAACAGGAAGTCTCTGATTCTATTATTTACATCTAAAACTTCAGAGCAAATCTCTCAGACTTTTAATTCACCAAGTACTAAGTAGCTTGGCTATATCCAGGTGACCACTGCAGATTGCAGTGGTAAAAATTAAATACAAAGGTGACTGACCTTAAATTTTAAATGTAAGACAATAACAAAAAAAAAAGTCTTCAGACAAGGAAAAGCTTTTAGTTTCAATAGTCTTGAGGCTTACACAGTTTTCAAGAAGTTCCATGGATGGATACTCAGATTTACTTCCGTTTTTTAAAGCCTACACACATGTATAACTTACTTATTAAGACTTAATGTCGATCTAAGGCAACTTACGTTTGGAACATACGCCAAAGAGAGTTTCTTTCATGTGAAGAAGTACCTTCTAAACGAGCCATGATGTCGATATCTCAGATATCAACCGTTACCCGAGGGTTGCATTGGTTGGAACGTCATTTACCAATCTAGTGTGTTCGATCAATATTGGCCCGGTTTCGTGTGTTTAGTGTCATAGACAAATAACAGTCAGCATAATTAATCACGACAATTTGTATTCATTAAAAACTTAGGTCAACTTCATTGCCAGATATTTAGGCTCTATTAAAAATCTATTTTGGGAAAGATGCGACTTTCTTCCACTTCCACTTCCAGGTTCATAGAATACCTTGGTGAAATCCACTTGCAAAAATTTTGATCGCTTAGCTCCAGGTGTAACTTGAGTTAGATGCAGCTTGCACTGGGATAGACGGCTAGTGGAGTATGTAAAAATACTGCAATAAAAATGAGTAGATTTCTTCTTACCTTTGAAAAATATTCCAGAGGAAATTACGATCAACTGGTGTGGTAAAAAACGCCATTTTTATTGACTACCGCGAGGAGACTGAAACTGGTATGTCTTGACAGTCCAAATCGTAAAGGGAGAGGAGGGTGGGGTAGAATTATTTCGTCATTACACTTTTTGAAACATTTTACTTCACTAAATGTTGGTCAGTAAGAACAAAAAAGCAAAAAATAATTCTAATAACGCTCTTCTTTGTTTTATATCTAGAATTTATTCACATATATTTAAAACTTTAAATTATTTTTCAAAAAAAAAGTCTCCTCCCCCCTCAAAGTTTAATCTGTCACACTAGGTGCCATTCTTCCAGAGATCTTACTTTCACATTCAAGATGGCGTACGGTCAACCTCAAATGGACCAGAACTTCTTATGGAACATTTTCCAAAAGTGAGTTTTGTTTACCATTGTTTTGTTTTACGACCAGTATTCTAAATTGTTAATTTGTTTATTTATTAAATTTTCAGGGTTGATCGAGATCGAAGCGGGCAGATTTCATCCAACGAACTTCAACAAGCACTTTCAAATGGTGAGAATTCGGGCTTTTTACTAAATGTTCGATTCTCCTTTTCGAACATTTTGATTTGCTGATCTCTTTAAAAGAAATCTAAAACTTTCTGTTGTCTTTTTCCCTTGCAGGAACTTGGACTCCGTTTAACCCTGAGACAACAAGGCTTATGATCGGTGAGTCGCGAACGACAAAATATTTGATGACAGTTTGACTTTTGAAGTTTCGGTAGGAAGCCTTGGATACTGCAGCGTGTATTTTGGCGGGATTGTCCCGTTTTTGCTAGAGAATCTTGAATCCCGACTCGACCTCAGTCGGGACACGAAAATACCGATTTTGAAGACCTGTTTCCATCAGTTAAACTGCTAAAAGGAAAATAAGCAAACGTAATTTTTGTTTATTTGTTTTTGTTTGGTCTAGGAATGTTTGATCGTGATAATTCGGGAAGCATTAATTTCCAGGAGTTTGGTTCTTTGTGGAAGTACATTACTGACTGGCAGACCACATTTAGGAGCTACGACAGAGATAACTCAGGCAGTATTGACAAGAATGAGCTGAAACAAGGTATGAAAACTTAGTATGATAAATGGACAGGATTTTCATACTTTTAGGAAGAAAACGCATCTGCCATCTGTGAAAATGACAACTCGAAAGGAGTAAATCTTTGTGCTTAAGTTATGCAAAGTCTTTTCCGTCATGTGGGACAAAGTCAAGATTTTTGTTAACGGAAAAAAATTGATTTACATTTAAGAAAACAGAAGCAATTCATTTCAAGATTGTTCTCTGCCCATGTATTTTTCTATGAAGTGCACATTTTCTTAGTTTTTGATATCAAGATCATTTTTTTTTTTAAATGTTTTTTTGCAAAGTACTAAGTTTCAACATACAGCATCATGTTTCCCTACATAGAATCCTCGGGACTGATCTTTTAAGATTCTGTTTGATGATACTAGTTACTGTAATACTAATGTATTTTTTTCTAACTCCTTTTCATGGACTGCTCACTGCTGGCTAGCAATGACTGCCTTCGGTAAGTGTGATATCGCCATTCTTAGGGGGCATCGACAAATCAAAAAAATTTTAAATAATGTCCAATTATCCTGAAACCCCCTCCCCCCTCCCACGATAATGTCCATTCCATACTTTGTCATGGTACTGTAATTTTGGTTAGTGCTAAAAAATTGCCATAATGCCCCTGGCTAAACACCCTTCACCTTAACGTCCAGTCCATTGGACGTTTTTTAAAATTTTTTTGATTTGTCGACGCTCCCTTACATGGCTTTATAGCAGTAGATCATTTTTAAAAGTAGAATTTAAAAAATTATGAAAAAGTTTATTTTGTAATTATACAGTTTAGTACTATTTAAATATAGAGATCATCATTTATACTAAAATAAACTATTATAAAATATATAATATTCTATTATCAACTTCATCTAATTTCTGGCCTTTTGATTGGAAAAGTATGATGAGTACTGCACAAACTTAATTAATAAAATTAATTAATTAATAAAATAAATAAATAATTTAAAAAAATGATGAGTACTGTATTATTAGTACCATATTTGACTGAGTAAGCACCCACCCCCCGCATGCAATAAAACTGGTGCAAGTTTGGGGGTGGATGCTTACTCGAGTATGGGTGCTTACATGGTAAGTTTCTAAAGTTAATTTGCATAATAATAGCCCTTTTCGAACATAAACAAATGCATGATTTGACCCTCAACTGGAGATTTTCACGGCTTCTGTTTCATTCTCTCACACACTTTCTGCAAACACCGTTTTCAACACGTTGTTTTCATTATCCCCGGCATTATTTTCATGTGAAGGAGGAATACTGCTTTGTAATTTTACGATCAAACACTGAACGCTATGCAGATTTTTTGCAACGTTATGAGAAACAGACTAGAGTGATAAATTAGTGATCAAGACAATTTGACAAGTAAAAATTTTTCGATCTTTTGTTGACCACGGATTATCTCTTTACAGTCTATTGACGACTGTATTATAATACAGAGCTTTGTTTATTTGAAATCGCAGATTTATTACTGTTACTACCAGTATATCTTTGTTAAAAAAGTTCAATAGCTTCAGTTTTACTGTGATTTTGAAAAGTGTGGCGTTGCGTTGGTCACGTCCTTCCTGCAACTTTCCTTTTGTTGTCAATTTCAGTCACGTCATTCTGGCGCCAAGCAAATGCAAATTTTACCCACGATTAAACACACTACATTTTTGTTTTCGCATGCAGTTTATTTTCAGTGTTACAAATAAGATAAAGAATGAAGGGTGCAAAGCTGTTTTTTTAGCGAAAATCAACAATTACAATAATTGCGGGCACAAATAACCAAGCACAATCAACTCGTTCACAAATGGAATCCTGATTTCCAAAGCTAGGACAACTTCATGTCACGCTTGAATACCTTTTGCAGATACACTTTTATTATTGTCAGATATTGGTAAGACAACGTTTTCGAAGCTTTTGAAGCGGCACTAAACACAAATTTTTGTAGACTTTCGATAATAATTTTATTATTACTACAATGTTGTTGTTACTGCAGCAGTCCTGAAAAACGAATTTTACCACAAATGTTCCTTCCAAAAATACCCTGTGCAAGAACTTTCGTCTGAAAACGGGGGGTGAGCGCTTACTCGGGCATGGGCACTTACTCGGTCAACTACGGTATATTGTCATAAAAATCCCTCGCATCCTTGATCGAAATCGTTTTAACCTGGAAGAATCTTCATGCACATTTCAATCGTTCAAAATGTATTGTGCATAATTATTTGAAATCAGTCCACTTGCAATCTTGAATGTGACTGGCCTTGCACACGGATGTAAACATCTCGTTAGAAAGTTAGTGCCCGCCATCAGTCAAACCACGCTGTTGTTTTGCAGAGAAAACATTTTGTCCACTTGGCACGCGGGTATTTCGTTGAGAAAACCTGCTATCTGCTTAGCACACAGATATTTTGCAGATAAAGTAATCTATCTGCTTTAATAGCACGCGGGTGTTGCACCGTGAAACCTACTATCTGCTTAGCACGCGGATGTTTCACAGTGAAACCTACTATCCACTTAGCACACGGATACGGTAGGCTGGTGCCCAGTCAACCGAATCCACCTAGTATGCAGATACGGTTGATTGGTGCCCATCAACCGTATCCGCGTGCTTACCACACTCCAAAAAATAAAAACACTCCAAAAAAATAATGACACCTGTTTATAAGTATATTGTCATAAAATCATTCTTCTGCTGTAGTTTGCCTGCCTAAAAGTTCACAAAAAATAGTGCCTTAGGCTCATTAAAACTTATTCCCATATAGGCGAATCTTTGCTGACGTCATTGTTTACATTTTGCTTCACTTGCATATGAATTTTCCGGGAGAAATAATCCTGCTAGATATAAAGAACTGGATTCAGAACCTAAAATAGCTTTTAAAACTTATTTATCACCAAAATTTGCAGCTTTTTATGTTCAGTTTTTGAGAATATATTGAGTTATAAAAATATTCAAAACAGCTTGGGGCAAAATAATTAATGTGCCATACATTTGCTGTAAAAATTCGAAATTTTAAACACGTGTCACACAAAATGCATTTAATATATTGGACTCAAATTTTCTGGCAATACTTATCTTTGAAAGCCCTATCATTATTCACTGCTGATCATTTATTTGCTCAGTAAGAAACTAAGGCATGTATGCTAATGAGCAAAAATATGTAAACAAAGATTCGCCTATAGAACACAAAATCATTTAATAATAAGTTATTTTTAATAATTATTTTATATGAGAAATAGAAATGGTTTTCTAGTCTTAAGGGCCTTACCACTAAGTAGGTTCACTTTGTCCTGCGCTGTTAATACAATCATATTGATTATGCTTTTAACTGTGAATTGACTTTGTTTTTTTTCCTAGGGTACAGGCTGTCAGACAGATTCTATGACATCCTAATTAAAAAGTTTGACAGGAGTGGAAGAGGAGTGATTAATTTTGATGATTTTATCCAATGTTGTGTTGTAATTCAGGTTTGTAGATTGACATTGTATTAAAAACATTACACTTGATTATATTTATAATAGTAATAATAATAAAATAATAAAATAATATTATTAATAGTAATAACAATATTAATAATAATATCATATATTAAGTTGTAGTATTAATTCTTATGAGAGGGGTTTTGGCTTAAGAGTAGAGGGGCTTTGTTGTTTTTTTATAGTATACTGGCCATTAAGAAATATTAAATTTAATAATTAAACTATGCATTATTTTGTTTTTCAGATGCTGACAAATTCATTTCAGCGGTATGACACTAACCGGAATGGCTGGATCAACATTGGATATGAGCAGTTTCTCAGCCTTGTGTTCAGTCTGAAAACTTAAGACCCCTTGAATGTACATTTTTTTTCAAGTCACTAGCTACTTTTGGAATAAGAACATGTACCGTGTACACACACTTGCAGTATATTATAACACATTGTCGCTTCTCACATTCACTATTAAGATAATTGCCTCACAAGAAACACTACCATAGCATCAGTGAAAATTAGACGAAGAAAAAATATTTCTGGTTTCTTATCAGAATATTTTCCAAAGTTTAATGTCGTAAAATAATGAGGCATGCATGATGTATTATTTGTCCAGACTTCTAAAACTGAATAAGCATCCTAACGAGTTTGTTAATTAATGTCGTTGTCTGTCTTGGCCAAGACTGTAACTAGATGAAGATGGTGATGGTGGCTGTCTTTGGTACAGTAAAAAAAACTATTAAAAATCATTGATGTGGCTCAGAGTTTTTGTGTTGTGGGTGCTGACAAAAATTGGTAATAATTATTTTATTTGATCCTAGAAGATGATGTATGAAAAAAAAATGGGTAAAAAATTGGCTGTTTTGCAAAAATAGAAAATGATTTTTTTTTTCCTTTGGCCGTGTCAATCTACCACATCCCTAAAATTTCCAATTGAAATACCATAGTATTGAAACTAGCAGTTGTTATATGAAATAAAGTGCTGCCACATAGTGCAATGATTTTTTAGTTTTCTTGGAATTTATTTTTATTTATTTTGAACAACAATGCTTTGATTACATAACAAAGAAGATTTATTTAAGCCATAAAGGCACGTTGCTTTTTTCTCCAAAGCTCATTGAAGCTTTCAAATGCTTGATGAATGGATTGCTTCCTTGCAGTGAATTTGATGTATAACTCATACCTGCCTTACAGTGAATTTGATGCAGAATTCATACTTTATCTGCCTTTTCTCTCAAAACTATACAATCCAATCCCCAATGCCAATGAATGTCCAGCAAAGAAGAGACCATATGTTTCATAGCTGCTTCAGATGTATTATCAAAGAAGCTAGTTGGCAAGATGTGTAAACAATAATTTTTACCAAGAAGCTCAATGGCTTTGAGTGGTCGAACCAACCTTATATGGCAACTGGGAAGTAAATGCAGACTATAGCAAATATAAGATCTAGTTGTAATAGGTACCGTAAATGATCTATTTAATGGCCACTCTCTGTTAAATGCCTTGTATCTAATAGACACCCAGGTCCAAGTAGGATTTTCAGTTAGATGCCCCTTTCTAATAAACAACCTCCCCCCCTAAGGGGGCAATTGCTAGACATTACTTAAAATTGAATGTGTCACATGTATTGTTCACTTGTTGCAAAACATTACGCGAGGATTGCTATGAAAGTGAGGTAATTTTTTACTTTTCGTTATTAGTTGCAGACTTTTACAACTACAACTACTCGCCTTTTTGTTAAACTGCAGTCTTATTGCAGGTAGTTTTGTTGGCTGGAAAGTGAATTTTAAGAAGTGTAAAATATCAATAATTATTAAGAAGTGTGAAATACCAATTGTAAAAATGCTTCTATCCAGTAGACCCCTCTTAATTTTAATGCCCCCCCCCTCCAAACTCCTTAAAATTAAATAAATGCCCAGGCCATTAAATGCATCATTTACAGTAAAAAGAATCATAACCTTTTTGTATACGTTGTAAAAAATTATTTTATTTATCAACTTTCTTCACTTTTTTTGGAGCTTTGATTTGTTGTTTAGGTTTTTAAGAGAAATAAACTTCAATCAGTCTTTTTTTTCATTGTTTTTTCTGCTTTTTCGTCAAAATAGGGTCAGTCAGATCCATGCCACAAAAATTTCAATTGGTCTGACCATATAGCAATGTGCAAAGTAGCAATCAGAAGTTGTCAGTTTTATAAACAGTGGAGAATATCCTACTTATATCAAGACAAGAAGACAAGTTTTAAAAATCTTTATTATCAAGTGAGCTAAAAAATGAATACATTATTTTTGTACTGACCAAATAACCCCCAAACACGTACTTACTGGCTCAGTCCAATTGTTGGTGACCTCGGGCCCGGGGGTGATAGAGAAATCTAACCCATTATACATACCAATTCATAATGAAACATGTACATGTACACATTTGGTAACTCAAATGTCAAAGATAGGCAGACTGTGCTTTTGAAATCGAGTTCAACAACACAGACATTGCTGTGGCTTAAGTTAAAGGCCAATTTTTCTTATTTGTTGAAACTCAACTATTTTCCAAGGGACAATTATTATTACATTACATAATGTCAAAAGAAATGTGGAAAAATTATATTTTCTCCTCTTTTCTTTGGTATAAAACAATGAAATTATTTTGTAATACTGCAAGTTATTTATAAATTATGATATATGCGGGTTAAAGGCAAGGATAATCAAGTGTCCAACTAGGTATAAACTGCTGAAAGCAAATTTAATTCAAGTGACTCAAAAATTAAATAACGGGACAGATATTCGTCTGACTCTAGATCTCAGCCTTGCAAAGCAAACATCTTTAGTTACCAAAATCTTACTGCAAATGGGAAGAAACAGCTGACAAAACACAGTTGGGATGCAAAAGTATCAATTTTGAAGATGTCATGTGCTCCACAAAGGGCTTTTCAGCAACTTGTTCACAGCAAGAATTTTCATATGGTTCTGAGTGATTCAGGGTCTTAGCCAGAATGATATCAAAAACTTGAAATGATTTCTGTCTGAGAAATTAAGTAACCCCCTCAGTTAAAGAACAGAAAACAACACCAGGATTTATTTACCTTTAATCTTTTTGAGGAGTGTGGGGGATCTTTTAAGACCCCAAATAGAATGTTGAGAGTCTAGACAAATGCCTTAATGTCCTTGTCCATAGACAGTGTGGTGAAAGCACTCAAAGTTTGACCCTTGACCAGGCCGGGGCTTGAACCCAGGACCTTCTGGTTGGCAAGTAAACAGTGGGCCATGTATCTTTTTAGTTAATTTGTTAAATTTTCTCTCAAAATGTGCTGTTCATGGATAACAAGTGCAATTAACTGGCAATCAATATTTATTCACCAAGTTTTCTAACAAAAATATTCATCTACAGAATTAAAATTGATGTTTTAGGGCCACCAAACATACATGTACTATTCTTGTATTTCCAAATTCTAGTGTGCCTCAGTAACTATACTCCCAGCCTAATGTATCGATCAATTTGAAACTTCAACATATCCCCTGGAAAATCTCCAGGCATTTGAACTTTTCAAATCACTGTTGGTCAAATTTCCCACACCAGGGACAAGATTGCTGGTCAAACGCCTGGCCATGTGGAAGGATTTGTGAACAAATGTCCCTGTCCTTGGGACAAGAAAATATGAGTTGGTGCCGATTTCTTTGTTTAACTCAACCGTAAGTTGTACTTTTCACTCACTATCTAGACAATTTATTTTTGCTTAATAATCAAAGTTAAACTGAATACTTCTATTAAAAGGTCTTAAAACACAGTTCTCAAAATTGTACTGTATGGACTAAATTACCATTTTTCACTTAACAATTTTATGTAAAGAAAACCTAAACCATGGTATACACTTGCAAAGTTTTAAAACTTATCTCCATCTCCAATAACTTCGATATCAGTGTTCAAATGCCTGCAGGTGCTCTCCCTCCCTTTAGTTCAAATTCCTGACCCCTAGGAACTTTCTAACATCAAATTCCCCTGGGGAGGGGGGGGGGAAGGTTGAAGTTTTGAATTGATCGATACATAACCGTGACTTTAAGAAGTTACTAATTAGTCACTTGTATTGTGTTCTTGCTGATCTCATCCCCAGGTCTCGTTTGGTGGTTTGAGAACAAAAAATTGGGGGAGGGGAAAGGAGGAAACATTTCCTCCTTTCCCCTCCCCCTCCCCCTCCCCCTCCCCTTATTTTTTGTCCTCGAACTGCCAAACAAGATCTGGGGACGAGATCAGTGTGAGAACTTGTGTTCTTGCTTCAATCAGTTCTCACACAGTCTTCTCCAAGCCCACAAGTGTTGTACTAACTTCCCACAACTGTTTTGCAACCCCATCATCCTTAGCCTGTTCTGCAGGTTCCTTCTCGGCACAGTCACTGAAGTATTGTCCAGATACTTTTTCCAACTCCTCAGCCACGGCACAGTGGATGGTAGTCTGGGCTCCCTGTGTTGGTGTTTTAAACACAACCCAAAATAATGGAGCATAAAAAAATGTCTTCACCAGCGATCTTTTGAAGGACATGTGTCGACCAAGTTCTGTCTTCACTACACCTGGATGGAGTGAGTTAGCTGTTACCCCTGTGCCCTCCAGGCGCCTGGTTAGCTCTCTTGTGAACAGTATATTAGCCAGCTTGCTCTGTACATAGGCAGCCCAGGGATCATAATTATCGTCACCGTTGAGGTCATCAAAATTGATTTTGCCCCATTTATGACCAAGGGAACTGACATTGACAATCCGACTCGGAGCTGATTTCTTCAGTAGATCAATGAGTAGATTGGTAAGCAGGAAATGACCCAAGTGATTTACACCGAACTGCATTTCGAATCCGTCCTCTGTTTTCCAGTGCGGGCACCGCATAATTCCAGCGTTGTTTATCAGAATATCCAGCTGCGCTTCTTCGCCAATGATCTCATCAGCGAAACTGCGAATAGACTTCAACGAAGCTAAGTCGAGTTTCTTCACCAAAATATTCCCGTTTCCGCTTATTTCTCGAATCTGTCTTGCAGCAATTTCAGCCTTGGCCAAGTCACGGCAGGCCAGGATCACGCGAGCACCACGCTCGGCCAAGTCAAGGGCAGTTTCTTTCCCTATTCCCGTGTTTCCACCCGTAATGACCACGGTCTTGCCATCCAGCTTGGCTTTGCTCGTACAAATGCCGCCTGCAAAGTACAGATACTTGAGGGCAACCACACCAACGCTGCACAGGGCAACTACAGAAGACACTAATTCAATTGCTGTTGGTGCCATCTTGTTTTCTGCAACTTCGTTTCCAGTGCCTTTTTTGGCACGCGATGACGTACATATGACCGAAAAAAAAATACCGTAAATTTTTGGTCAAGCAAATTTTTCTTGGGGAGGGAGGGTGAGGCTTATATATATTTCCGTTTTTTGAAAACGCTATTTTTTGTTCAAGCAATTGTAATTTTTTTTTGATATTTTCTGCTCACAACCTGTCTTTATAACTAATTTTTATACTTTTTACGTATGTTTAATTTTAATTAGCTCAAATGTCCACCGCAGCTTATTTTTTTTGGGAGGGGGGATGGCTTAAAGATGGAAGGAGTTTTCCGTTTCAAAAGTTGGTTCCTGAACGCCCAGGAGCTTATATATGGTGAGCCTTTTAATCAAAATTTTACAGTATGATGAGAAAATGGATAATTTTACATGCGATATTTGACAGTTCTAAACATAATTAAATATGCCATGATTGGAGGGTGGAGGGACAAGGCAGTTTGTTAACATTATAATTAATGAGGTTATTTACCAGACATAATTCTCACTCATCAAACAGAGAAAAAAACCCACAATATCAGAAGAGAGTTTATTAAATTATTTACATACATGTACATCAGTCCTGATAACTTATCAGGCAATTTTTAATATTATATTATATTATATTGACAGACCATTCTGATAAACTTGATGATGAAACAGTTGTTAAGTTCCAATTACTTGTTTTTTTCAGGACCCCATCAACACTTAAACCTTTCTTTCCAAAAAAAGGAGGAGCAAGAAAGGAGTAAGAAAAGGAAGGGGGAGGGGGGGGGGGGGTGAAGGGTAAGGGGAGACACCAGATTTCAGAAGAGGATTCTTTATGGTGACTTTATCAATTAACTTGTATTTTTCGAACAATCAGTCTTGCTCCACCGGCCCTAAAACCACCTGGCAACCAACCAGTCATCCTCAGAGAACCGGGGGCGATCTTTAAGGGCAAGTGAAAAATCTGAGGTGAAAGAAAAGTCAAGGGGAGTTGGATTAATTTTCTCCTCACAGATAGGCCTTCAGATTAATGTTCATATCAACTGCTTAAATTTTTACATTTTTCGATACAACTATCATTAAACAGAAAAAAAAAGATGAGTCTAGCAAAATTTCGCATTGGACCATCCACTATGCCAGCCTACTAGTTGGCTATATGAACAAGGTCAGTGTCAGTAAATGTGCCAAAGTTGTGTTTGCAGAATTATTGGTGAGGCTTTAGCCCACCCAGCCTTTTAACACTGTGGTCCCTGGTGCACACTGGTGTATAGCTGCTGTTCATTCTTCCTGAGTGACAAAATTAACTTTGGCTTGAAAACTTTGTGTTTACAAAATACAAGTTTCAGTTAAATGGCAAAGTTACAATTTGAGTTAAAATGACTGTTAGCTGTTCAAATTGCCTAAAGTTTTAAATAATTGAAAGCTCCTTAAATAAACTGCAAGTACATTATTTTATTCAATGATATTGGCCTACCACCCTTCCTTTGGGGTTGTGGTATTAACCAAACCTCTAACTGAGCAAAACACTTATTTTATTTATAGATCTGCATGTGGAGAAAATTATGCACGCCTCTGCCAACCAAGGTGTGCAATGGCATGCGAGGTGCTAACAGATTCATACAACAGTTTTTGGGGTGAGGTTCAGATTAAAAGTAAGGGAACTTCTAGCTAATGTCAAGCCCTTTCTAAAAGAAAAAATGCAGCTCTTCAATGATGATAAAACCCCAGACAAGCTCATGAATGATTTGATTCTGGCAAATGTTTTTGAAACAACAAGAAAAATAGATGTTTAACACAATAATTAAAATACTTTGTATGTGCATGTAAGGTTTTAATTCATTTTTGACAGCAACATTTTCTCACCATGTTGTCTGGGATGGCAAAATCTAATGTTACGCATGATTACTCAACCAGACTCAGCGATGTGTTCTATGGGATTGCTACTTCCTGAATGGCCATTTTTTTAAGTTATGCAAAATTTCGCATAGTATGTAAAGAGACAATGTTTTATGGTTTAAATTTTACAGTTAGTGGCATAAAGGTCGAAACTGTCGACTGTGTTGAAAATGCAGGACGAGTGAAATAGGAGACATAGTGTCACATTTATGAATGTTGACCAAAGTTATGATTTGTTTATTTTTGAGAAGTACAAGTGCATTAATTAATTTAGAATCTAATAAACAATTTAGTTGGCCTGTGTTTAACCATACGCCTCAGACGTGTGCCAAGGTGAGCGCATGCAATCACACGCCTCTCAGTTAGAGGCTGGTATTAACTGTATAAATAAAATTAACTATTACTTGTACATGTACACTGTCAGCCTTCTTCTAATAGCTGTATTACGTCTTGCTATTCAGCCAGGATGAAAGCCAACCTACTTTCCAGTAATCAGGGACTGAACTCTGCTGACTGTGTTATTGTATGAATGAGCTAAAATCCATGAAAAGACATATAGACAGACTTAGAGTCAACGAACTCATGAACAGATGTATTCTCATAACAATATCAAATGCCACGCCAGATGTATGAGAGTTGGTGCCTCTGTTCCAATGACAGCCGGGTTCTTTCACAGGCTGTTCAGCAATGAGAAGTGACGAAACAAAAAGGACTCAAGTCTCATATTGGGTCAAATAAAATATCTTTCTCATCAACTGCTGTTTATAGCATGAACCCTCCACCACTGTATTCCAACCTCTGGAGAGAACAAGCAAGTACTAATTAAAAGTAAAAACTAAATAAACAGAGACTGAGATAGGTAGGTAACTAAAGAAGGACAGAACAAAGATATTGTAGATAAGAAGAAACAAACAAGGAAAGAAACGTAGGAGGGAGGAAATAACCATCAGCTGAAAGTAAAACTATAATTATATAATATTAAAGTATTATAATAGAGAAACGAGCTGGGTTTACCTGTATATCATAACACCTAACAATGCATTAAGAGGCTAATAAACATTTGTTAATATACATATCATAAAGTAAGAAAATGTACCAGGTTATTTTATTTGGGTATATTTTACGATCAACATAGGATTATAAATATTTTTTTTTGTAAGGCACACTATTTTGAAGATTTTGAGATTGTTGAATTTGTGCTATAAAAATTATTAAATAGTTTTTCATTATTATTATTATTATTATTAATATAACATAAATAGTTATTATTATTAATACTAAAAAGTAACAAAGTTTACTCAGTAGTAAGTGAGATAGTAAGTACTTAGTACTTGTAAGCAAGTTAAAAGCTCCTGAAGCAGCATTGAAGTGTGATGAAGTTCATGTAAAAATAACATGGAAAACCATAAATTTTATTAGTAAGCATGACCGAGTACGGTAGGCCAAGTTACGTTACCTGTTTATATTCCATGAAAGCAAGCCAGTCGGAGGTTGCTGTTGGCAGCAAGCCCATGGAATGACATTTGTACAAAGCCAGCCCGACCAGTAGAACATTACCAAGAAGATATGCAAACTGTTGCAAAACTGCATGTTCGCCTTCAATGACTGAAAATGCTGAAATACAGTTGTAATCACTTAAATTAGTTTATAATTACTTCCAATGAATGGTATCTATAGATTTATAGATTAAACAAGATAAAATTATATATTCTGGTATTAGGAAATCTTCTGGTCATCACCTGATAGATGATAATTTGTACATGCAATGTACATATGAACTACATGTACAGTTGGTCACATTATTACAGTTCTAATCAGTCGGTAGAACTAAGATTTTAAAGTTGTTTTGGTTATTCTTGCAATTGCAAAGATCTTAAGCAAATAGTTATAGTAACATTAGTAAAAACATTTAGTAATACAGTATTAAAAACAAAGTAAAACAAAACAATTGAATACTTAACATGACAAAATACGGAAAAACTAACAAAAAAAAAAACAGAGTAAAATAAAACTATTAAATATTTCTATTAGAACTCCAGTTAAGAAACAGCAACTTGTATGCTATTTACTGTTAGTAACATCTAGTACATGTAGTTTAACCCTCTTTCGCAGAATCCTAAGTTTGATTTTCTTATTTTGCCCTTGTCACATTATCACATAATTATGTTCCTAAAATACTTTAGATAAAAAGTTGATTTGCTCAGTTACTGTTTTAGATAGTTTACAAGTTCATGAAAGCGACTTAACAAAAGATATCCAAGAATGATGCACATATGTACTGTAATGAGTTATTACGTAAAGTTATTTAATTAACAGTGATTAGAGTTGAACAAATTATTACTAATTTATTAATAACTATGTCCAAGAGTGCTCTATAAAAACTATATGGAAGCGAGGCTTCAAGTTAACCAATAATTAATTAGCTATATTAAGGAAAGGGGTTGATATGTACAGTGTACAATCCCCCCACCCCCCCCTCCTGAGAGGAAAGGTTGAAAAAATTAAAATAATTTTATCACCTGAGGGTTAAACCATGTTTACTTACTAACTTACTTGATTTGATTGCAAGCAGGGCCTTGACGGGCCTCAAGAACATCATGCCCACCATCATGATGGGAAAGATTGAAATGGAGTTCCCAGCCATGTACATTATGAATAGGTTCATAGGAATCTGTTTGAATGGCCCCAGAGCAATATCCCAGGATTTCTATAACATTCAAGTGGACATGTCAATTAAAATTAATTTCATTAAAACAATTGAATGACTAAGTACACATTACATAATTATGTATGGTAAAAAATCAAAATCAATAGCATCCATTCTTCTCGTGAAATATAATACATGTAGCCCATTTCCAAATCACGCTCCACTGCCAACAAATAAAAGCATCGAGTCGAGACTAAGTGCTCAAGAATACAACAAATGTATAGAAAGTGATCACCTAGCCTCAACCTGAAGGTTTTGTTTGTGAGCAGTGGAGCGTAAATCAGAAATGGGCTATTGTCTAGTCCACAATTTTTTATTATTCCAGTGTTTTTAGACATAGAACAGAATATCTCAGAGCTCCCTTTATTAAGTTTTTAAAAAAAGAAGTCCTAGAGACATTTTATGTTCTTTCAGTCTGTTGTTAAGAGTCCCAAAACAAAATTTTTTCTTGTATAGAAAGCTCCATGAAAAGCTCTTGTTCTCATTTTTTACAGAAAGGATGTTACTTAATTCTTGTTCATTTCATTTTCTTTCTTTTCTTTTCTTCAGTGTTTTTCTTAAGGCTGGTACACCGGTAAATTGTACCAACTTTCCCTGGTGACTGTACCGCCTTTCCCCAGCAGTGATGGCAGTTTTTTTAAAAGTCACCAAAGTCAACTTGTAAATTCAATACAACTCGAACCTCAATTAATTAACTAGAGCTAAATGTTCTGGGAAACATGTCCCAAGACCCTTGCAACTTCGACACTTGATGACCTTAAACCAAGGCGTACCTTTTTCCCACTCAGTGTACCCCATTTCCCAAACCTTAAGAAATACACTGTTCTTACAGGTACTTGGGAATTCATAGGGTTTCTCATAAACTTGTACCTGTGCTAACCATTCTTAAGGTACAAAACTGGACAGAAAAAACTGTACTGTTGATGTTGTAGCGCATGTAACTAAGCCCCTAACATTTAAAATGGTCAATACCTAAATTATCTTTATGCATCCTAAGGAATGATGTATATACTATACCATGATGAAAACCATAATGGCCCTTTAATTTTTTGTTCAAAAAACACCCATAACTCCTATTTACTATATTTAAAAATATCGAACATAAAGTTCTGTATGGATTATACCTTGTTTTTTCTGTTAAGTTCAATTAGGTTATAAAATGATATGAAAATATTAAGTACAATCATGTTATTAAGCTTAACTTAATCTTCATGCAGGTGTTTATTGTATGACCTCTGATATACATTACATACATACCAACCTTTGTTAGAAGGTGTGTATTACTAACTTCTCTGGAGTCCTGTAGAAAATAAGGAAATGTGATCACTTTGTACCAAATCATTTCATAACAAGTCTTGTGTCGTTTGATTAATACACACTTGAGTCATCTTGTAGATGTTTTCCAACACTGTATAATTATAATAACTTCTCAGAGTGTTTGCCTCAACAGTAACAAGCTATGAAATAATGTTTACTTAAGAAATGGTCCATGCTTAGCGTGCGTCTATCGAACTATGGATGCACACAGGAAGTTGGGAGAGCACGAGAGAAGCATTAGAGTGGCACAAGGCGAAGCCGAGTGCTTCTCTAGCTTCTCGAGTGCTCTCCCAACTTCCCAAGTGCATCCATAACTCGATAGACGCACAACAAAGTATGGACCATTTCGTTTAGAACATTGCCTCTGTCACTTTAAGCATTTTTTATAAGAAAAAATGCACGTAAGCTGATAACGTACAACATTCTCCTAAACTGTTCTGAGCATTTTATTGGTTGAACGCGATTTAATAAACTTACGGGTGTGCGTCTATCGAGTTATAGATGCACGCTCGCGCCATACAAAAAGTGCGCAAAAAATTGCCAGCTATGTTCTAATATATATTAACCTTATTTAATTTGGAAGGGAAACTATGGCACACTCAGAGAGAAAAGTACCACCAACTAAAAGCCCACTTGTTTGATTTTTGGGACAACTTCGACACTGGAGGTAAGTCCGATGATTCCTATAGTTAACATGTTATCTAGTCAAGACTCACTACAGATTCCTTGCCATATACTGACTACAAATCAAAGATAAAAAATAATATAATATAATAAAGTTTGCATGATTAAAAATAAACAATTTTGGATTGTCAATTCTGTTCAACCTCTTGAATGTTGTAGTATAAGTATATTATGACATACACTTTGATGTATTTTATGACTTGGTACCAAGTGACTGGATACCAAAAAGGATAGGTTATTAATAACATTTTCATTTGTGGATCTGTACATGACTAGCCTCAATACATGTATTATGCTCTGAATGTACAGCCAGAAATATATTAAGCAAAGAACAGTCTGATACTTTGTCTCGAAATTGCATCATTGTAACTATTAATTAATGCAACTATTTGATATTTTGGTCAGCAGAAACTAATGTTCTTCTAGAAGTATAGTATTTATACCCTTGTTTCCCTATAATTCCTCAGGAAGACATTTACAATGTAAGTCAAACTATTTTCTGTAAATATTTACCTCCTACATTTCGCATTAGAACTTTTAAGTACTATTCGTATTTTATTTGACGAAACAGCTCTTTAACGGGCAATATGACTATGAGTGGTTTTCGATTTATAAATCGATTTCCAAATTTTTCATATGACAGATATTTGACAGCATTAACTGATTAAGTACATACATGCGAGATGGATCAGTACCCGATGGTGCACTGGTTTTGCCATTGTCAGGACGTCCAATATTTTGTCTTTTTTCATACCAAAAGTCAAGGAATAATCTACATGACTGTCCATCTGGCAAAGACTGTAACTTTGACACTGACTTGTGATATATTAAACAGAAGATTTAATACCTGGTGATGAAACCTCTGGTCAGTGTAACCAAGCGGGGAAGCCAAATCCGGCGTGTGATGAAACGATTTCTCTGTTAACATCCTTGGTCTAAAATGGAGAATCGATGTCAGTTCCAAAGACACAAAAAGCTTTTTGCCCTTTACTGAGACAAAGGCTGACTACTGTGCTAACCTGCTGGTGAAATCCATCGCCCATTTGTTGGTCGACTTTTTCAAAAGTGCTCTGTTCGCCATCTTGGTTGTATGAGGAGGAAAGTAGAGTTATCCCCAGTCTACCCCCTCGGTCACACGAAATCGAGGATCATCATGAGAAAAACAAATCTTCGAGTGACCCGTCCAAATCGAAAATTTATATATATTCATTTTGGATCTTCTGGACAGTAAAATAGGCTATACACATGTCCACAGCTACTCAAACGCTCAATTTTGCTTCAGTTATTTTGTTTCGCGTCACGTTTTTAGGAAGAAGCCTTCCCATCGGCTGAAAGTGTCGCTCAATTGACCATGGGGAGCAGACAAACACGAAGAAGTCGAACGACACGCAGTAATGGAGAAGAGCTTGAAGAACAAGCTGATGATTCTTCGAACTCCACCACAGCGCAGACTACCTCGCCCACTCAAAGAGAGAGCGATGAAGAAAATCCTGACCTTGTCAGTGTACTGGCTTTCTTGCTGAGAAGGTATACTTTCACATTACATGGTTGTATACAATAATTAACAGATATGTGTGAGATGCATGAGTACGAAGTTAGAACACTCTTTGCAAGACGCTTCACACAGTTAATATACAATTACATAAAGTTAACATGGATTCAGCGTCTTAAACATACTATAAACTTTGCATACTTTATGCTTCATATATGGCTTCTAAAATGTTGCTAAGTATGCAAAGCTGGCTCCAGCTGCAAGATCAAGTGAATCAGTGAATGGCAAGTTGCCAATATTTGTTTATAATCCCCCGCACTTCCTGCTGTGAAATTTACAAAAAAGATTAAAAAAAAGTCTAGAATATAAGCAAAACTACGGTGGATTTACCAGCCTTTCAATTCAGTTCCACGTCAATGTTGTTGTTGTTGTTTTTGTTGATTACCTAATAATCACCAAACTACAGTTTTTTTAAAAATCATGCAGAAATTTAATATCAGTTTTTATTTAGAAGCACAAACAAAAGTATCCCTAAAATGAACATTAAGTAAAAGTCTTATAAATGATAAATTAGAGTTGAAACTAATACTAAAGTCTTTATTGCAATATCCTGACAGCTGATTAAGTCTTTGTTGTATACAGTAATCCAGTATGTCTGAAACAACAAGACTCAAGCAGGAACCCTTGCAGGCAGGGGAGGGTTTTTTTGGCACAGTGATACAGTGTAAAACAAACGTAAAACGTTTATGAGGATCTTTTTGTCCATATAGAATGGATCTCTGCTAAACATTCCATTTTGTTGGAATATTTTAATCAGTAGCTTGACCTCTTTGCCACCTGAAGTTTGGATGATATTCTGTCTACATGTATACATGGCTGAGAGATGAACAGATGTCTGGAAAAAAGAAGCTTCAAGGGCAAAGTTCTGCAAAGTTTTTTTTCGAGACAGAACCATCTCCTTGCCAATGCCAGAATACCACTTCTTATTATTCAACTTGCAATATTTTATTCATATTGAAAAAGCACAGTGCTATTAGTTAGAATCAATCTCATGATGCAAGCTGGCAAAGCCACTATTTTTCATTATAATTCAACAATGATTTTCATTATTGAAAACGTGCAATACTACTTGGTAAGAATCAGTCATGTTATGCATGCTTGTAGGAACACTATATTTGGATACAGCAAGCCAGGCAAATATCTGTGACTGCTGACAAGTGATTGAATTTGTTTTGTTTTTGTTTAGAACAAATGGCCCAAAATTCGGCTTTCAGTTTGGATCAACAACAAAAGAAAAAAAGACTGAACAGTATTAAAAAATTCAATACCATAAAATACAAAGAGTTCATCGTATCATCACTAATGTACTGCTATTCCACAAGAAGATTATTATTAAACCATAAAGTAAATAAACCCTCTCTGTGCTACTTTTGTATCAGCTGGACGCAGGTCCTTGTCTGAAAAGGTGTCGTTGAAGTTTTACGCTTCAGCTCTGCCTTGGGCAAATGTTCACTTTTTGGACAGTTTTTCAGCCTTGGGCCTGTGTACATGTAGCTCAATACAGCAGGGCTATTACATCTGTTCAGTAACTGCTGGCAACCAATCAAAAATAATTTGTTTTCATTTTTGTTGCAAAGGAAACTGGTCAAAAATTCATTTTCCAGATTCAGAGCAATAACAAAACAAAAAGATGGAGCTAGTATGATCATATTTGATTGTGTAAGTGCCCATCCCCTTACAGCGATAAATCTGACCAAAGTCTTGGGCTGGAAGCTGGAAGATTTATAAACAAAGGTGTTTACATAGTAAGTTTTCAAACTACATGTAAGGTAGTTTGTATAGGGCCAAATAGATAAAAAATACTAATTTCTCATCTGGATCCACCAAAAAAGGGAAGCGAGAAGCAGTTTAATAGCAAAAGGGTTATTCTTACAGTTCGGTAGACAACAACTAAACCTTATTATTTCAATATTACTTCAATCAGAACAGGATGTGTTAAAATGCCAAAGCCAAAGTAAAAGAAAAAAAAGATTTTTTAAAATTTCTGACCAACCCTTCAAACTTTAAAAAAGTCTGTGCTACTGAAGACTAAATTGGTCTGGTCTTGTGAACTTTTAGCAGTAATAATATTTACCATCAATAAAAGTAACTGCCAGACAGAGTATAGTTAATTTTGTTTTCTAAATTGTATTCACTGCCAGTGGACAAGTTCGACTAATCCGAACATCTCTTGAGGGAGGGGGTGGTATTGATGTAGTTCATGGCATAATATCCAGCGACAGTGACTCAGATGATGATGATGGATATGTGTACCAGAATGGTGGAACAAATCCAGAAGGTACATGTATTCAAATTACATGTAGCTAAATATTATATAAATTATGTATGGGTAATCAAATGGTGACAAGTGAAATTAGGAAATAATTTCACGCGTGTTTTGTCAAAATTCTAATACTTTCCCTCGCCTTAGCCTTTGAGGAGAGGAATTATTGGAATTTTGACAAAATGCAAGTGAAATTATTTTCTAATTTCACGAGTCTGCCATTTTGTTACCTTTTAATATCATGGGTGACAAATTACGCTCAAAATTGCCGGTGGATTTTTTACACTGTAACTTCACATGTGAAATTGAAAATTAACGCTGAAATTTTGCGCCAAAATTGAGGAGTAATTTGTCACCTATGATATTATAACTATAATTAAACTGCTATTACATGTATATGAAATCAATAAAATATGTGCAGGAAGCAAGACCATCTTTTAATCATGGTGATTCTGATGATGAATCAGATTGATAAATATACATGTGCAAGAACTTCAAGGTGCTTGTTAATAAGTGAACTGGAAGAGAGATAAAAGCAGTTTTGGACTGTTACAGTGCTGATGCAAGTGATGCATATTATACAATTAAAGTAATGCATAATTATGCTTCTTGCCATATACATGTATTTTATAAATATTTCCATGATTGTTACTTTTGTCACAGGGGATGTTACTCCAAATACAGACATTCTGAAGGTAATTTTTAAATTAATTGTTTTAGTTAATACATTATTTTTTCATAAAAACTTTAAAATTATGTCATGAACTAATTTGTATTTATTAATAATAGGTTTTCCTTCATTTTTTTGATCCATCTAGTAACATCATTCAATTATATTGGTCTGGCCTAGTACCATACAATGTAAGCTAAATTGGTCTGGCCTTATAAAAGAACATCTTCAAAAGTTATAAAACTTAATTAGCATATTTTTGTGCTTATTAATAACTAAATAAATATAACAGACTATAAATAACTATTAATAATGTTTTTAATTGGCAAATTTTTAAATTTGGCTTTGAAAAAAAATGTTTGTTAGTTGGCTGGGGCACAGTAAGACAGTAAAACTCAAACTTAATAATGATCAAATGCACATGTAGCCTTCCACGCAGTCTAATATTATTTTCCCTTCAACATTAGAGGTGCAGTAGTCTCCCAGTGAATTATGAAAATTAATATCTGCCAAATGGGGTAGCTAATAAAAAAACTGAAAAGTAACAAAGAGGTGGCAGTGTTCAAGTGGCAGGATTACAAGTAGGAAATCCAGTTGGCCATGTACAAAATATTGTGGCCCAGAGGTGGGCTGGAACTTGCAGCCACTACATTTATACAAGCCGAGAACTGTGTGGAGATGTTATTCTAATTCATGATTTCAGGTCTGCATGCCAACCCCCTTCTAGAGCTGCTCCTTTAACACAAATATTAAAAATTTAGATATTTAGATGTTTACATAAATTACAGTATGTTCATTTACAGTGTCACAATATCCTTAACTCCAAATTTACATACCATATTTATTCGAGTTACAGTCTGTAGCTCCCTTAGCGTGGTTATTATAAATTTTTTCCCACTTTGGGTGATTGCTTATTCAAAATGAGCGCTTATTTCAAGGCTGAGCACTAAGTAAATTAACTTTTCAAGATTTTCTGCAAGTAGCAACTTTATTTTGCATGAATATAAAAATGAAAAAGGCTTACTAGTATCGATTTTTACAATTCACTTACTACAGGTTAATCAATTTCACTGGCATTGAAAGGTTGAGGAGGATCCTGGCAGCATTCTAATAGGCTGTCCAACTAGGATATTATCCATATTGTAAGCCACGGAGGAAGTTAAATAATCAATACAAAATTCTCTAATGTACATTTCACTGAACTTTTGAATTTTTATTTTTATTAGCTTTTTGGTGGGAGGGTTGGGTGCTTGTTCGAGGCTGGGTGCAAATTAATTCTTTTCCTTTTTGGGGTGGGCATGTCTTTTAGATGGGTACTAATTCGAGGTTGGGTGTAATTCAAGTAAATATGGTACAGTATTTTTGTACATGTAAGATTTGTGTATTGAAAACGTCATACAAAAATTGATGTTATTGTTAAACAGTCAACAATTTCTGTTTCTGTAAAACTTTTAATCAACTGTTTACAAATGAACAAGTTTGACTCAAGCAAATGAATTGATCAATTGATACACAGGAAAGTGAGCTAAAGACAAGCATACTGTTGTCAAGTGGCCAGTCTCTTGGTTGCAAGAAGAACATTGTCACAAACTTAAATAGAGTGAGTAACTAAGTTGAGTTACACAACATGCACAGTATCTAAATGTGGATTTAGCACATACTGTAAAGCGGGTGGTGGTTATCCTTTGATTTTGTCAGTATAGTATTTAAGAGGATTGCTAGATTAGTTGTTAGTTATGCAACAAACACTGGACTTGTACCAGCAGGTGTCGCTCCTTGACTGGTGACAAACTGGCAGCTAACTACATTAAATATCTATGCCAAATCTTCATGAATTTTAAACTCACTTGAAATGAGTTTAGAAAACTAAACTTTCTTACAATTTACAATCCCAAGACATAACTATTTTCCTCATAGTAAGGCCACAGCCATTTTGTTTCTTGTTTCACAAACCCGGTAGCCTGATTTTTTGCAGAATTGCAAAAAAAAAAATTCTCACAGTGAATGTGTTTTTTTTCAAAGAGATGAACTTGCTCCTTTGATTTACTATGATAAATAATTTATTGCGAATTAAGAATGAAAGAAAGCAAATTTTCGAAATTTTCTCTTTTATATCCCCCTCCCCCCACGGACCCAAAAAGGTCCGCATTTTGAGGTTCAATAAGTCAATGAAGAAGCCCGAATAGGTTTATTGTAACAGGTTGTGCTACCGTAAATCGAAACGACTAAAAAAATGGCCATACGTGTGTTTGTCCCATAAATTTGGCTTTGAAGAGGCCAAGTTTATGAAATTTGCACCCCCCCCCCAACAAAAACCCTGCTTACGGCCCTTGGGGGGGGGGTTACTCCCTGTAGTTGGATGTCGGGGGAACTCGTCATGTTATTTTAGGGGTTGAAATTGGCAATCTAGTATCTTTTAGGGGTTTTCTCGGGCAAAACCCGAGTCTCGAGAATACCTGGTGTTAGGGGTAATCCTGGTTATAATAATGACGATACGCTCGCAAAAAACTGTATTTGATGGATACGGCTAACAACAAATGGCGTTTGACTTTTAAATTACTGAAACGTTGAAACGCAATATATAAGTTGGAGAGGTATATTTTTGGGTAGCAAAATCTGAGGGCCAGGTATTTTTTAGGGTATTTATTTAGGTTTTCCGACGAGCTCCCCTGACAACTTACAAAGGGAGCCTACGGGCCTGTATATCGTGTTAAAACTAGTTTCTTAAACTTCCTTTTTTTATGATAGCAGCTTGCTCTCCCTTCAGGTAATTGTTTTAAGTACTAGTTTACTCCTAGTAACTCAATTTACTGATATGGCTTGCGTTATTTTATACTTGGTAATGATTGAGTTATTGCTTAGTTTTCATTATTGTCACTGTTCCTTCTTTTGTTCAGAGGGCAACAAATCTTAACTCTCGTCAACACTTTACTTATGGAGATCGTGCTGTAGTTTATGCAAAGTAAGTGGCCCAAGTTTTGATATTTCCTTGAAATGAAAATCGTGATAATTGTGAGCTGACCGCGTGTATGGCTTCTGCACAAAACGCTTCTAAGTCCCAACATGCCGGTTGCGAGCATTTTAGTGGCGTAACACGATTCCTCAGATGTTCCTTCTATCAAACTCGAATCCATTCGCACCTGGTGTCTTTTCAGTGCTGTTGTCAAAGAACTACAATCTTCTCGGAAAGAAAAGGGTGGAGGGAGAAGTTGAACAAGAGATTTCGCTTTCTGTTCAACTCGTTTTCTTCCGTCAAACTGCAACCAAAGTACATGTGGTGTCTTCTTCATTCTGTCGTTATAGAACCACAACCTTCTTAGTTGTTCATCTGCTGTATTAGAATCCAACCGAAGCATACTTGGTGATTTATCAGCTCAATTTCTTATACGAGAGCAAGTCCCGCTTTCGAGGTCCACTTCATTGAGTCCCACCTACTGTCTCCTCTGTCTCACATAGATACTTACATAATAACTATCGTACTGAAAAACATTTATGTTTTTACAGTTTATCTACAAAAACGTGCAACTCGTCTCGCAACATTGCTGCAAAACGAGTTGAACAGCGGTGCAGCGCGTTTTAAGGCCGTGTTACTCAAGCTAACTTACAACGACGATTTTCCGCGCAACAGTGTTGCGTGTTATGTTGCAAGTTTTTGAAACCAATTAAAAAACTCGCAACATGTTGCCGGGCTCCGTGTTGCGCAGAAAATCGTCCCCGGTGGCATGTTACACGGGAACGATTTTCAACGCAACATCGTTGCGCGGAAAATCGTCGTTGCGAGTTGACTCGTGTAGCACGGCCTTAGCATCCCCAGCAAAGAGCCTGCTTCGCAACTAAAAGTGTGTTGCAAGTTGCAAACGTATGTTTGACCAGAAACATTCATGGTGTAAAAACAAACAAAATGGCGGAGGGAGAAGTTCACTTTTGTTCAACTCGTTTTGCAGCGATGTTGCGAGACGAGTAGCATGTTGTTGTTGCTCGTATTACCGTTGCTTTAGTGATAACAAGAACAGTACTGTAACTTTGAAGTGCTTACAGGTAAATAGACTAGACTAACTGCCAGCTAAGCAAACTGTTTGGCACTACTGACTGTCGACTAACTTTCAGGGCCCGGTTGTCCGAAAGAGGTTAAGTTTAACCCAGGGAATGGCGAAACTTTAAACAAAATTCCTTCATCTAGAAACACGTCCGGTTTTTTCAAATTATTATTGAAAAACACTCCAAGGAAACCCAATTACGTAAACCCGAAGTGACAGCCCAAATCATTCTCTAAGGAGGTAAACCCAATAGCGGGTTAACGATTTTAATCCTGGGTTAGCGCTAACCCACTTTCGAACAACCGGACCCAGAATTTAAGTGAACATACATGTGTGGCATGTCGTTAGACACTGCTCAAGGATTCATTTACCCCAGAGGAAATAATTGGAGTGAAAGCGGTTGTTTGACGGGAGATGGGCGTATCACATAGGAAAGATTACATTAAATCAATAAATTTCGGACGTTAAATTTTCGGACGGTTTAATTTCGGACGCTTTTTTGTGCATTTCGGACAAATTTCGGACAAAAATTTCGGACACTTTTG